>JAXIUT010020138.1:0-18650 GCA_035586675.1 Eurytoma californica | reverse complement strand
ACTTATGCCGGCGCAAAAATAAAAAGTTTTTTCCATTTTCGAATATTTTCGAATGGACATAGAACGTGTATGTCACAGTACATATATTATAAAAGTTCCAGAATGATCATATAATATTCAATTTTATTGCACATAATACTAGAGAATAATTATGTTGTAATAGCTAACGGAGTTACCGTATGTGCGCAAGTGAGTATGTGTGATAAGGTTAAGTCCGTCCGTCGGACCTCGCGAAAATAGAGGGGAGACGGTCACAACCGGCCGCACCGCCGCGCGTGTAACACGCTCGAGGTCCCGTGTGCCTGCGACGAGCCCGCGTGTCGAAAATTAGCGTGCGTGTGTGTGAGCCGCCGCCGATGATTTCCCGGAGCGCGTGAGACAGGAACCTGGACCTGGACACGGAGCGGCGACGGGAGTCATGCGTCCGAACGTTGCGAGGGGCTGGCCAGCCAAAGGTAACTGGGAATCGTGTGCGTCGCCAGAACGGCGAAGCTCTGGCGAATTTTCCCGCGGAAAGCGTTACCGTGCGAGGCGATCGCTCTACGGATTCACTCGCGAACGCGGACGCGAAATCGGCCTGCTGTTGCTTCTGATCTTTTGTACTGATCTTATTTGTGAATAGATGTTTGTTAAATTAATATTCCTTTACGCATAATTCTCCTGTCAACGTCCACTTCCTCATCGAATCGACGCGATCTCCGCTGACTAGTCGGGAAACTCAATTAAAAAAAAAAAATTAAAAATTAAAAAAAAAAAAAAAACTCAATTAATTTTTATTTAATTTCACGACATTAAAATCTTTAGATGTTTGTTTTTGTAATGTCTTGAAATTAAACGCTTAGTGTTATTACAAAATACTCGCTAGTATATTGTTATATATCGCGTTCTACGTTCTTTTGTTTTCTGTATAAATGGGAATTAAAAATTCTTGGTAGTTGTTTTTTGCTATTGTAAAATCTTAATTAAGATTTTAATTTTATTTTAATTTTATCTTAATTCAGTTTCGTCGCAGTTTTGAAAAGACGGCGCACCAGATTGATGCAGTTTTTTCGTCAGAGGAGCCTCTCGGTGGCTAGTAGGTCAATAATTGTAAAAATGGATTGTATCCTACTAACACTGGTTGAGAGGCGCTGGGGAGAATTTCTCTCTGCAAATTTTAATTTTTGATCAAGGAAAGGTTAATTTTTCAAGGAAAATTAACCGATCGAAAATAAATTTTTAACACGCCGTGCGCGAAACACGGTTTCTCAGGCTTGTTTGGCGTGCGCGAAACATCATCTTTTTTAACTAGTGCGCGAAATACATCGGCCATGTTTAATTAGTTGAATAGCGGTTTGCGAAACATATTGGAATTGGAATTCCGTTGACGGAAGTCAACGAGAACTGACAGAAGCAGATGTGCAGAATTGGCTCTGCACACTCACAAAGGAAGAGGTGGAAAAACCTTGACTCTTTGGGGCTTGCGAACAGACGGCGATTGGTTTTATAAGCTATCGCGCATGCATAATAGGTTGCGAGGGGATTACTCGGAGAGCGATTTTCAACCGAGTAACACCCCCGCAGAGATGCTACCTAAAAAGAGGGAAGAGCTGCGTAAATCCTTCTACAATATATGCTGGGAGAAGTGGCAGACTCGACCCAGGAGGCGGATTACGACAAAGAGCTGTCACACCCGCTTCATTATTGTGTGAAAAACGGGGTCATACAGACCCCAGGAAATCCCCGTATGGACGCTGAGGGAAGCGGCACCAAGGGGAATGAGGACGAACCGAGGGACGGCAGTCAGCATCAGAAACCCCAGGACGAAAGTGGGAGTCAGGAAGCGACTCCCACTGACTTAGAAGAAAGGATGCAAAGAGGCTTCGCAGAAATAATTGCGATGATTCAGAGGCTAGCTGAGGAATCCGACAATAAAATCAAAGAGTTGTCGGATAAGTTTATCACACAGGGCATAGTAAAGGTGGCGGCGGCTACTGCGCCCCCACCGGAAAAGAAATCAGAACCGGAACTGCCGTCAAAAGAAAGCGGGTTGCAGGATCTGGTGAAGTCATTGATTCAACAGATGGACATATCGAATAAGGAACTGCTCAAAGCTGTTAGGGAGGCAGTGCAAACGAAACAGGGAGGGAACGAGAAACAGAAATCCCCCCTGCAGGTAAGGTTGCCAGCGGACCGGCTAACGGACAGAAGAAGGGTCCAGCGGCACAACAGAAGGCAGGGCAGGGCCAAGGGAAGATCCTGTCCCGCGCACCATTAGAATGTTGGAGATGCCACAAAGTCGGCATAAAGAAGGCAGAATGCCCCGACTGTTCGCCGGGAAACGAGCGGAAGGGGGGATAGGCGTGATGTCTATTCCCCCCGCGGACGGAAGCGCTTCCGAAGGGATGCCTGAAGAAATTCCTCCAGGTGAAGGTACGCCAGAGGGAGTCGCGGAGACTCTGGCATAAAAGACGTAAACACCGAAGCACGGTGGTGGTTTCAGATGGATGTGGGAGGTTCTACTTTCGCGCACTGTACGACAACGGTGCGACAATCACCGCAATGGGTCCGATTCCGTTGAAACTCGCGAGAGCGTGAGGCTCGCTGACGGGAGTTCAATCACCAATGCAGGGTGTATTCTCCTGCCATTCACGGTTGGAGGAGTGCAAAGGGAAGTAAAAGCGTCCGTAATTCCTGCAATCGACGCGGATTGTTAACTGGGCACGAATTTTATGAGAGAATTTGGCTTAGTACACGATCCGCTAACAAGCCAATTGACGCTCAAAGACACGAATGTTAAAGTCGACCTTCAGTTAGCTGCTGTAGTGGAGGTCGACAGCAGTCCCTTGGGGTCTGTGGGACTTGATATAGTCACCCCAGAACAAAGGAAACGAGTCGAAGAACTTGTGAAGATGGAAGTTGGCGAGGGACAAACTCCCCTAGGATGCACAATATGGATGTATGTTTTATTAGTTTATTTTTATAGTTTATTATTATTAGTTTATTTTTACAGCCGTCTCCTTGCGAATTTCACAATCCCGTAGGCTCTTGGATAATAGGCGGCTTTTTCAAATAAGTTTTGTTACGTAAGACCAATAAGCATTCTACTTATCTATAAAATGCCGGAACGATCGAGTCACTTACTAAATAATTTCAATATTGAATTAAAGATTAAAGATTTAGTTCAGGATGATCATTATGACAAGATTCAATCCAAGAGACGGGTTCTTCTTATCACACGGATTCTGAAGAAACAGGATACACCCGCTGGTTATAATGATGATGATAATGATGATAATGATGATGATGATACTGATCGTTTTATATTGAAGAGTTTATTTTCTTTCAAGAGACGTGCCTTTAGCTTATGCAGAAGATTAACCCGCTTGAAGATGGCCTTCGGTTTATGATACGAATAATGACGATCAAGATACTGATTTTGACGATGATTATACTTATGATGAAGATAATGAAGATTTCACGCTACCGATGATGGAGATTTTTAAGATTGTCGGAACGACAATCTGAAGAAAGGGGGAATAATGTTATTTATCGCGTTCTACTTTCTTTTATGTTTTCTGCACAACTTGAATTTGGGGAATAACAACTGTTTATCGATGTCCGGACTTCGTGATTTAAATATATTTAACCTATCGGGCCAAAACTCCAATTTCCCTCCCGGTGCTCGATCGGGAGTTTGTACTTTTGACCTCGCTAAGACCAAAAATAGTATACATACTTAGCTTTAGGCTAGGTACGTAATATACTATTTATTACAAATAGATGTTTTATTTATTTATTGTATGATGATCGTTACAATATCATTTATTAATAATTATATATAATGTTTTTAATAAAATATGAAAATCTCAGCTGAGAACTGCGCTGCGAACTGAGCTGCGAACTCAGCTGAGAACTGAGTTGAGAACTGAGCTGACTGAGTCAGAAATTAGTTGCGAAATTCGAACGTTATAAAATAAAACGTTATAATACGTTATAAAATAAAACTCAGCTCAGTTTTGAGCTCTGTTTTAAACCCGGGTATGTCCTTATGTCTGTTCGCGTCCGAATGTTTGGGATTGTTAGAGAGGGATAGATAAGACTGGCCCTTACGTGATATTTGCTAGTCATGTATACACAGCGGTATTTGATTTTTAGCTCTTGTATATTTTTTATATTGCTTCAAGTGTTGCGCTATTTAGTTTTAAGTGTTACGATATGTTACGATATTATGCGCCTGCGATTGTTATGTTTGTGATATGTAAACTGTTAAGTTTGTTCTATCGAGTTTTATTTTGTTATTAAATTTGTATATTTGTATATGCAATAGGCCAGATAGAGTCTGTGAGACGTCGACCGGGACCTAGTCAACGCTCACGGTTAATAAATAGTCACAAGTTTAGGGGGAACGATGAATTTATTTATGCTAATGTTAAAAGGGCCGCTAGGGCCGATATAAAAAAGATGAATACGAAAAAGGGGCGCCAGCCGCGGAAATAGGAGCCGCGACGCTCCAGCCGATAATTATCTAACGCGCGCGAGCACACACTCGAGGACGACGTCGGGAGGAGGAAAAGGGAAGGAGGGAAATTTCGAGGGCCTACCTCGCCCTGTAGCCACTACGTAGACGTCCTCTCCGGGATGACGGGTAGCGTCCCTCGCACTCACTCTGGCCACGTGCACGCGTACCGGGGGCCTCACGCTCGCGCACGGACCTTCCGTCGATGATTCGGTCCTCTGCCGCTTTGCTCAAGTGGCGCGCGGGTGGCTCCTTGCCACTTGACAGATCGTCGTCTGCAGGTGATGAGACGATGTTCAGGGTGCGAGCAGAGGATGGAGTTGTCGGTCGCGTGCTATTTCCTGGTGCTTGAGTGTCGCCATGGATGTCCTGTGGTGCCGCTATTATCTCCAGAAGTCCTCCAGGAGTGCCTTCGCTCTCCAACGGGTAAGCTTTATGCTCGTTCCGAGGCGATAAGCTGTCGGCTTATTTTTGGTGTTTTACTATGTTTCAGGTGTTTGTCAGCGGTGGAGACGACTCCTGGGGGAAGCAGTTGAACCAGTGGAGGGCCTCTAGGTAAGTGTGCAGGTTCTCCGGTGTTTTGTGTATATTTTCTGGGCGCAGTGAGATTATGGCAACATAACCTCACTGCCTATAATATGCTGTAGTACAGGCCACTATGATGTTTAGTGCCTGGATGTTTTCTAACTTGATGCTTGGGCTTTTCAGGTCGCATATTATCCTCCAGTGTCTCCTGCCAATTTCGCTGGTCTTCAATGTGTGTTCGAGGTTCATTGAAGGCTGTGTGATTGAGTATCGAGGGAGGTATCTTAGCGTGTACACTCTTCTTGGTCTTCATGGTTCGTGGCTTCATGGATATGACTTCTGGTGTTCGTGGGGAGTAAAATGGGAGGGAAATTGTTAGGGGATAGGGTTATTCATCTGATAGTGCCTTTATGTGTGTGCTCTTAAGGAGCAATAGCTATTCTTAGCTTGGCCGTTCCAAACTCTCCACGGTGCTTATCTCTACCTATGCTCCGTGTGAGGCTTGCGGATACTTTAAAGGCTTTCAGAGCCAATATTTGGGAAATCTGACAGGCAGTAAAACTGCCTCGTCACAAGTCATACCGAAATACCTTAATAAATACTTATCTAATCTAATCTATCTGTGTGTAAGAATAAATCAGATATCTAAAAAATATTTTGCTTCCTTCTTGCCGCACTCATTCTCTGTGGGTCTAATCCTGGTCTAACTGTTTGCCCTTTATTGGCATTAGACTGTACTCCTGTTGGACTGCTTGCAGCTAATTCTTCCCTAGCAAAAAGTACGTCAATAATCGTCTTTGAAAATTCTCTTAGGTTAGATTTATTAACACGTCTCAATTGATCCTCTGTTATTTCGTAATTTGTTTTTTCTAATTGAAAATTTCTGTTTTTATTATTAATCTGCAATCAATTTTATGTTATATTAAATTACAATAAATTAAGCTTTTTTTTTTAATAAATGTAATTGTAACTTACCCTGCTGTCTATGTTTGATGGAGCACTGTCATTAGAATAATCCGATGATGATGGTCCTGCCTAAATTGGTCGAAACAATACATTATTTTAAAATAGACACATTTATTAAGAAAATATTAGTCGTTTTATGTTTTATCCCGGTTCAATGTAATTTTAATTTTTTTTTTTCAATTTTTCTGTTAATTACTGTTAATAGAATCGTTACATATTTTGTATTGTTCAAACCCATAAATTTAACAAACCTGAGCATTATAATTCATGGCCATAGTTTCTGAATATGTTGTGGACGCTGCTGTTGATGGTGGTTGATTATCATTAATTCGTTTTTGAACTACATTCCTGATGTGAATAAGGTCTGAAAATGTAATTCGTATTGTTATTATTATTATTATTATTATTATTATTATTATTATTATTATTATTATTGTTGTTATTGTTATTGTTATTGTTATTGTTATTGTTATTGTTATTGTTATTATTATTATTATTATTATTATTATTATTATTATTATTATTATTATTATTATTATTATTATGTTGTTGTTGTTGTTGTTGTTGTTGTTGTCGTTGTTGTTGTTGTTGTTGTTGTTGTTGTTGTTGTTGTTGTTGTTGTTGTTGTTGTTGGTGGTGTTGCTGTTGTTGTTGTTGTTGTTGTTGTTGTTGTTGTTGTTGTTGTTGTTGTTGTTGTTGTTGCTGTTGTTAATGTTGTTGTTGTTAATGTTGCTGCTGCTGCTGTTGTTGTTGTTGTTGTTGTTGTTGTTGTTGTTGTTCCCTCCTGCACGGAAGCAGTGCAGCCCTGTTGAAATAAATCCTGCAATAAAATATGCTGTGGAAAGTAGGCTGGGAAATAGTACATCGAAATTGTTCTATAATCCAGCAAGTAAATTCGGAAATGAAATTTTTTAGGAAATCGTGGTGACTTCCCTGTGAAAATCACCAGGGATCGGCCAGGTTATGTAAGGTTTCCTTGCAGAAAATCCTGTAGGATTTTTTTTTACTATTTCTTTGCCTCCTTTTCCTGCATAATTTCCTGCAGGACAGTCCTGCATGATATAATTTACAATTTTCTTGCTGCATTTCCCTCACAAGTTTTCCTGTTCAATTTTTTTGCTACGTTTCCGTGCAGGATTTTCTTATTTTTGATAAATCCTGTGGCTTTTAAAGCAGAAATTATTATTTTTCATAAAATTAGTATCAGTAGCATCTCTTATACATGGTGTACGAACGCATCGGAACGGCTGAATAATTTGCCAGAGAAGCGTTTTCGAGAAAAATGTTAAATACTAAAGTTATAGGGGTCAAATCAGCGTATTCGATGGTACCATTGAGAAAGAGCTGAAAATTTTACATACATCAGGGAATGGGTATCAAAAGTAGATGTTCCTATTTAGAAAAATAAAGTTGACCTTGAAAATTGTGTTCAAGGTTAAGGTCAATGATACCATAGCGTACGCTGATTTGACCCCTACAACTTTTGTATTATACAATTTGTCGCGATTTTAATCGCGCCAATAACCTTGGCGTAAATAGCCAAGGTTATCGAATAAATGCGCAAAGTGCCCGCCGCAATTGGCGAGCGCCGTGTGTTGCGCCGCGGTACCTCCTATGCTCCGCCCGCTCTGAGGCCGCTTCGGAGCAGATACGCTTTTCATATAAAAGGCGGAGCGTGAGCGGAAGAACCTATTCCTTGACTGAGTGCCGCACCGGCAGGACCTCTCCCGGAGTCTCTCTCCTCCGGTGACCCCCGACATCCCGACAGGACGACCGGCCCAGGGATCTTGATTGGAAAATAAAACGAAGATTATTCTGAGGGAGATCGATACCTCTTTATTTCGCCTGCCCTCCCTCCAATTTTTTTATATAATATATTTTTTGATCAGTCTTTGTTAAGGCTTATGACGCTTTTAATCCTTACCGAATCAATCGAAGTCTAGCCAGAGGACTTTTCCCCCACCTCGTCGACGACTCACACTTTGGCGGCAAACCGAAACAAAGCTCAGTCGGCCCTCGGTCACCGTACGGGAAGGGCCTTCCCTCAGGGAGCGACCGGAGAGTAGTCGCGTGGCGAACATTCACCCGGGCTTCACGCCAGAAGAGTTACCTGGGGACTACCGGTCCTCGGACGTAACCCGACTTGGTGGTTATCCGGCCAAGCATCGTTCGCGGTTTCGAACGAGTTCATCTGGGACACGCGCCCACCCCATTCGAACGCACGACTCTCGTGGAGACCGCACTAGGGGTTACCCCCTGACGCGGGTCTCAGCGAATCGAGTGACCGCTCCGATAGTCCCCGCGGCTCCCACAGAAGTCGCTGAGGAAGGCTCATTGCATCCGCTCCGGGAGTCTTAACGACTCCCCTGGAACGAGCACACGAGAAACCGCTAATCCACACGAAAAGCTCCAGTACTCCTCGGAGCAGCCGCGGAAGTTCGTGCGTGGTTTGCCATCTCTACGGTCAACAAGGGCTTTGGGGGGAAGGGAAAGGACCCCGCACAGAACCAATGGGTAAGGGGGTACAGTCAAATGGGCTGAAAATTTAGTATGTTGTACTCCTTGATATCCTGATCAAAAGTTGTCATGGGCACAAGGTCTGAAAAGCTCTAGTTTTCGAGATAAAAAATCCAAAAAGTTGAAATAATATTATCTACTTATAGTGCAGTAATAATGAATTAGTTAACTGTACACGATCTCAGTCACTATATACCACACGCTTCAGTAACCTTTCTCACATACCACGCATAACACGCACCATAAACACCACAAACCACAAACACCACACACCACACACACGCACACCACTCACCACACAAATACACTTACATACCACATTCACAAACGAACATCACATACAGACACCATACACGTACACACACACGCACACTCACACGCCCTACGCACACTCACACGCACTACGCACACCGCACATCCAGTCTAAACACACATCACACACTCACACATGCACACCACACACTTTAACATATACACCACACACACAGTCACCGTACATACAAGAACGCACCACAAAGAACACACACGATCACAGACGCACGAACCACACACGACCGACACCCCGCGCACATAGACACCACACACACACACAATACATCCACACACATGCTCATATACATGTATGATTGAGTGTGTGTCTGTGTGTATGTGTCTGTGTATGTGTCTGTGTGTATGTGTGTGTATGTGTCTGTGTGTATGCGTGTGTGTATGTGTCTGTGTGTATGTGTGTGTATGTGTCTGTGTGTATGTGTGTGTGTATGTGTGTGTGTGTGTATGTGTCTGTGTGTATGTGTGTGTGTATGTGTCTGTGTGTATGTGTGTGTGTATTTGTACGTGTGTATGTGTGTGTGTGTGTGAGTGAGGTGCCTGCGTATCTCGTATGTTTAGTGTGCGTGCGTGTATGGTGTCTGTATGTGGTGTTCTTTTGTGAATGAGGTGTGTGAGTGCGTTTGTGTCGTGAGTGGTGTACGTGTGTGTGGTGAGTGTTGTTTGTTGTGTGTGGTGTTTATGGTGCGTGTGTGTGTGTGCGCATGTGTGTGGGTCTGGTGAGTTTGAGTATGTGTGGTGTGCGTATACGAGTATGTGTGTTTGTGGTGTCTATGTGCACGGGGTGTCGGTCGTGTGTGGTGCGTGCGTCTGTGATCGTGTGTGTTCTTTGTGGTGTATTCTTGTATGTACGGTGACTGTGTGTGTGGTGTATGTGTTAATGTGTGTGGTGTGCATGTGTGAGTGTGTGATGTGTATTTAGACTGGATGTGTGGTGTGCGTAGTGCGTGTGAGTGTGCGTGTGTGTGTACGTGTATGGTGTCTGTATGTGATGTTCGTTTATGAATGTGGTATGTAAGTGTATTTGTGTGGTGAGTGGTGTGCGTGTGTGTGGTGTGTGGTGTTTGTGGTGTGTGGTGTTTATGGTGCGTGCTATGTGTGGTATGTGAGAAAGGTTAATTAAGCGTGTGGTAGTGACTGAGATTGTGTACAGGTTACTAATTCATTATTACTGCACTATAAGTAGATAATATTATTTCAGCTTTTTGGATTTTTTATCTCGAAAACTAGAGCTTTTCAGACCTTGTGCCCATGACAACTTTTGATCAGGATATCAAGGAGTACAACATACTAAATTTTCAGCCCATTTGACTGTACCTCCTTTCCCATTGGTTCTGTGCGGGGTCCTTTACCCCTTCCCCGCGGTAATTGCGTTTCGAGTGCGGGTAACCACACTCGCGCCTATAAAAAGGGCGCGGTCGCGCCTAATATCATTAGGCTTCCGATCGTGAAGCCGCTTTACTCTGCTTCTCCGCCGTCACGAAGTTCGCATCAACAACCGAGGCCAGGAGGCCACGTCACCGCTCCGAGCGGCAGCGTCTTCGGCTCCGAGCGGCAGCGTCGCGTTCTGAGGCCGCGAGCAGTACACGCTTCGGCGCCGCCATTGGAGCTCCATCGCCAACATCGCCGTCCATGCCCTTAGGAAAAAGTTATGCATAAAAAATTTTGTGCGGATATTTTGCAGATTTTATGCATATTTTTTCACATATTCTGCAGAAAATCTATAAAAAAAATTTTCTGTAGATTTCATGTAGAATTTGTGAAAAAAACTGTATAAATTCTACAAAAATTCTGCCCAAAAATTTTTATGCATAATTTTTTCGTAAGGGTGACGTCCCCTCGGACATCGCCTCCTTGCATTCCACCCAGGACACCCTTCCGGACGGTTCCGATATTTCAGCCCACGCTGGACAGCATCCCGACGGAGAGCTCTCGCATGTGCAGTCTGATCGTAAAAGCCTTAACTCTCTCCCCAGGCCTGCATGAAAGGAAGGTTCCGCCAGTCACCGAGGACGGACGCGTAAAGGAGGATGAGCTGTACCTCTCTTCGGACGGAGCGAAAACCACTTGCCCTGATCAATCGGCCGTACAACGACGACCGAAGCGTTCGGAGCTTTTTCGGATGCCTGTATACCCCCATTGAGGTAGTTGCCGGGCAATGAAGAGCCTCGTCGACCGCTCGCGGAGTTTCGCGACCTCCGCCGCTTGACAGCGGTGAAAAGGCGCCTAGGTGATCCAGTGCGGCTTGTTGGGACGAGCTACTGGCTCACCAACGACCAGCTCCAAAGCCGCAGCGCGAGTCGATGTCGTGCCCTGTAAGGTCTTCGCCCCAAGAGAGTGAAGAGTCCGGAGCAGACGAAGAAGCCGCCGCGCTAGATATTTCCTCTCCAGCCCTCTTTTGCTCCCTAGCGCCTTTGTTTTATAACAAATTTTCTTGAAAATGATTCTCTGGCAAATCATCCAGCCATTCGGATACTTTTTAGATACCTTGCATAGTAATCATCTGAAAACACAACCGCTTGCATAGACAATTTTACGGTACGCCACATACCGTCAAATAATGTAACTATTGAACGTGTTTGAGAAAATTCAAGCGAGCGGACTGGGATGGGCAATTGCAAGGAACGGGGTAATAAATAAACAACACTTGTTTTATGCTGAGACTTGAGCTGATGCGCTATATTATATATATCACTTGTATCGCGCACTGACAATGAGTATAATAGCTGTGGTGGAGGTTAGACTTAACCTCAAAGGTGCCACGTGGCAAGCGAGCCGTACGAGCTGACGAGGCGTTGTAAGCCAGATGAGTGGTGATAAGCGAGCCGAGTGAAGAGATGATCTTTCTGAGCAATCTGGAAGATGAGCTGGGCTCGAAGAGCTGGTGAGCAGAGCAAAATACCAAAGATTCGACGGTAGCGGTGCTACTGCGGCGCAGCGGCGCTTTAATGAGTGAAGCGAGCGCGCGGAAAATACAAAATGCTTGCTCAATCGCGAACAGAACGCTATAACTTGGTCTGTTTACGTCAGTAAATTAATGTGCCAAATGCATAGTTGCATTCGGACTTGGAATGTGCCGTAGATGTAACACCTTCTAGTTCGAAGTACTTTGTTTTAAAGTCATACATCTCCTATACTCGATGAGCGAGGCACCGAATCGGGAAAGGAGAAGATCAAATTTTTACAATCCGCTTGTTGAAAGTATGCAACTTCATTAAAGCGTACAGAAAAATAAAAGATTTTTTTATATACTTACAGAATTACGTAAATTTATTTTTAATTTTCAAAATGGTACTGCTGTTGCGACCAGTGTGATCGCCATCTTGGCAACCCGAGGAAATGCACGGGCGCGAGCAAGTAAACCCGCACCGCGCCGCACAGTGGTTGTTTTTCGAAAAACGCTGGCCAAATTGCAATTTAAGTTTGCAATTGCTTAGTATGTTGCACTTATTCTACAGATACAATAGTTTTTGAAAAGCAATCAATTTTAAATATTATTCACATCATCAAAACTGAAGAATTTAAAATTTAGCCAAGACACTACACACTCCCACATACAACTCACACACAAACAATCACGTAGCAATCTCGCATAGCCTTGTGCATATCACGAGTACGTCGGAGCACCTGTCATCGCGATAGCGTCACGTGAGCTGCACGCTTTATCGCGGCCAAGCATCGGCAGAATTAGAAATTTTTGAATTTACAATTTAATTTATAATCTAGGACTCAAGGTCCTATGTGGCCAGCACAAAGAAAGTGTAATAATGACTAATGGGGTGGGGGTGGGCAAGAACGCAATCCCTTGTAAGTATATTTATCAGTTGTTTACAATTAGAAAAAAATAACCTACCCTGTTAAAACTTAAAAACTAAATAAAAAATCTAACGACTAGGTCGAAAAAATGCAGAATTTAAACAATATTTGCAAGATCGACAAGGTTACACTGAAAAAATGTCTACAGTAATTGTTTAAAAACAAGACTAGTGTTATTTGTCTTAACACTATTAGGCAAGGTATTACAGAGCTTAGGACCATAGACAATAAAATTACTCAAGCATGTACTGGTCCTACAGAAGGGTATAAAGAGTTCGAGGAATGAGTTTTCGCGAATGTCCCAAATTTCCAGCTGTAGATCGCAACGTGAGACTGTAACTGACATAAGTGGGTGTACCAGTGCAGAGGATCTTTCCTTGCAAAATGGTGGTCGAATATTGAACTCGATTACAAAACGGCATAATGAGATCAAAAATTACATTCAGGTGATATATGTTCATACTTCTTATTATCGGACAAGAATCTCAAACAGGTGTTCATAGCTCGATGTAATTTTAGACTGAGTTTGCTAGAGACTTAAATGTATAAAATATTGTAATGTTCAAAATTTGAAAGTAACAACGACTTTACTAGCACGGTTTTAACGCTGTTTGGGAGAGCATCACTAGAATTTTTGAGACTATTTAATACGCAAAATGATTTATTAGAAACAAGTTCACATTTTCTGCAGAAGGTATCAAGTACTATCAACGACAATACCGAGAATCTTGATATCAGACTCAAGCCCAATGGAACACCCATTGAAGTTACAAGTTATTCATCATTTAAATATAAAAGCGTATGCGAACTCGCGTAGTAGCCTTGGTCTTGGATGCAAGATGACATTGTCTGATTGATCGATGACAAGGCCATTGCTATTAGCCCAAAGTAACACGTTGCTCAGGCCAACATTCATGCGACAGATAGCATTGTGGAGATTTGAAAAGCGACAACGAAGATATAGAAAAATCGTCTGTATATAGACATGGTAGAGGCTAGGAAAAAGACAAGAAAGAAGATAGTTTGTACAAAGCGCAAAAAACAATGGGTCAAAGAGAGAGCCTTGCGCGATAGCAAATATACAAGGGTGAGGATTTGACTGTCAGTTGTTCTTAGGGTCACATACAGAGTGGGTTAGTTAAAATAGGATCCAGTCACAAACAGAGCATGAAAAACCAAGCGAGCGCAGCTTTTGGGTTAATAAGGAAATTACTACGTAGTCAAAAGATTGAATGAAGTCAATAGAAATGCATACAGTAACTGTCTGATAAACGACGGCTTCCTTTAGGTCATAATCTATCTTAAGTAGGGTAGAGTGGATGCTATATCCTCTTCTGAAACCAGATTGAAAATGATCGATACTATTGCGCATGAACTGTTCAATTTCCTGTAGGGCCACAGTTTCAAGCAGTTCAGAGGTCGTTGGAAGAATACTGATAGGGCGCAGATTTTGAGCCTCCCGTACAATAGACTTTATGGGAATAGGTCTTACCAAAGCATGCTTCAATAAATTATTGAAGGTACTCGACTGTATGAAACAGCCGAAAATGTGCATAAATGTAGGAATGATAACAGGCAGGCTTTCCTTAAGGGGATGTAAAACCCAAGGTTAGAAATTTGCCGTACCGGCTTGGATATTTGCTTGGTATTTTTAATAATCCGAACAAATTTTCGATAAAAATTGCTCTGTATTCTCCTCCGCAATGGTGTAAAAAATGGCTGATTTCAATCTGGATTGCTTCATTGATTTCTACGTAGAAATCTTCGAGGATATCCATTATTTTATTTAATTTAAAACGGTAAGAAAAACCAAGTTGAAATTGTAACGGCCAATTTATGGCACAAAGGTAAATTTGCGCGATAAGTGTAAAAAGGGCGCGAGCTCTCGATGCTTGCGGGAATGCGGTATATGTGTTGGGTGAGCTCGCGGCAATTAGTTGGATGAGCGTGTCACTTCGTCCCAACGCGACGCTGCGTGCGGTGGCTCGGACGCAAGGAGCACAAGGACCCGCGAGGCGGGGTAACTTGGCCGATAAACAAGCGGCTAATCTTTTTGGGTGTCGCGGACGCGTAGTCCATATATTCATTACGAGTTATCTTCGACGCTCGCGCGAGCATCGCTGTGCGACTTTCATCACGGTGATATCAGGCCGAGTTCTTCGCTCTCTTGCGCGGGTACGTTATCAGAGTCACCTTCGGCATTCCTGACACTACCCAGCACAGAAGAGAAAGAACGCTGCGAGCACGAGGCACAAGCCAGAAATCTCCAGTATACACATAAATGCCAGCGCAAAGCGAAGCGCAGGAAAATATATTGTGCAGCGTCACGCGGACGTTTTCCCGCGCGCGAGTAAAGTCATTAACCATATGCAAATACAGCGCGCATAAAGAATCTTTCGCGCGTATAAATAAATTGACTAGGAGTCGCACAGTGGTCCCAGTTAAATAAAAAATGATCAAAATCTCAGTGTTAAATGGTTTTTCACGATAAAAATATGGAAAAAATAGCAATCGATATCTGAAGTAATAGAGAACAAAGATCAACTGCACAAAAATCTTACAGATGGTCTTGTAAAAGATTAAAAGCTGCCGAAATACATCAAAAACAAAAATACTTTAGAATTATACTTTATATTTTTATCGTGAAAAACCACTTAACACTGAGATTATGATCGTTTTTTCAACTGGGATCACTGTGCGTCGAGTGTAAAGCGTATATATGGTGTGATTTTGTTAATGTGTGTGAAGCGTATGATTTAAGTGCGACTTGTGCGAATCGCGAGAACGATTGGTATTTATAAGCGACAAATAAATAGTGAGAAATATCAACAAATTCTGCTTTATCAAATTCATTTAAACTGAACCCCACAATCAGACACTTTTGTCACCCAACGTGGGGCATTTAATTTCGATCCTTATAAAATCTTCGCGGATTTCAACATGGATTTACAAGTAAATTTCTACGTGGATATGCATTATTTTCTTTTATTTAAAACGGAAAGAAAATTCATGGTCTGCCCATTAAAATCATTAACATCATCAAAGCTGTGTACGACGGAGTGACGACCCGAGTCGAAACAGCGGATGAGCTGTCCGACCCGATCCATATGCAATCGGGGGTCCGTCAGGAGTGCCCGTTGAGCCCCAATGTCTTTGACCTCGCCCTAGAAGTAGTTATTCGGTCAATGGTATACCCACTGGATTCCAGATTCGTCAGAATCCCGTGAATACCATAGCCGGATTGCTCAGGGACATCAAAGCAATCGACCAGTCCGGCCTCGCACCTTGGTTGAAGTTCGATGCCACGGGTACGTTTCTGCTCCTCCGGCTAGACTTCGTCCTACAGGGTGCAGAGGTCGAGAAGGAATACCTGAATGAGGCGGATAAGGTTATCAAGAAAATAGCAAAGTCATGGATGAGTCTGCCTCAGCGTGCGAGCGCGGAGTTTGTCTTCCTGTGCCCTCATAGAGGAATAGGGGGTCCACTCCCGCTAGCAGACCTGGGAGACTTACTCACGGCAGCTCATGCATTTAAGATGCTGAACTCCAAAGATTCGACCGTGAGGAGTCTCGCAGAGTCATTGCTGAGGCTGGCTACCTCGGAGAGGTTACGAAAAGAGGCTTGTAACATCAATATAGCCCGGTTCCTCTTCGAAAACCTTGATCTGCTTCGTTCGAATGTTCATTCTAACTACTGGTCCAAAGTCCGATCCATAACCGCGAGACTTAGCAATAAGATCCGGTTGCGGTAGATATGGTCTCCACGAAAGTCAGAATTTGGGACCAGTGTTTTGAATCCATTTATCCCGGATACGCCGTAATAAAGCTGCGGAATGTGCGACGAGTCGTCTCGTCATTTAGGAACAGCTTTGTTCGGCACTATGAGGGAACGCTCCTTGCTAAACGAGATCAAGGTAAAATTTTCGAGGTTACCAGGAGGAATGCGGATTCAAACCACATCCTCCATACCGGCAGGTATACCCGCTTTTGCGACTGGCCATTTATCCACAGCGCCCGCCTCGATGTCCCCCCTAGTGAAAAAAATGATGTAACTTTATGATGTTATAAAGTGATGTAACTTTATGACATCCTAATGACATCATAATGATGTCATAATGACATCATTAATGATATCATTATAATATCATTATGATGTAACAGATTGGTCGTTTTCGTTAAGTAACATGGCTTGTCACGTAACGGTATGATGTAACTTTATGACATCATTTAATGATGTCATAAAATTAAATTTAGTAATAATTACTTTATAACCCAAATTCGTGCACACTATGTGGACTACCATACGCATGATAACACCTAAACTGGGGGATTAAGTTCAAAATTGAAAAAATCGTAAAAATAATTATTTTTACGATTTTTTCAATGTTGTTAAAATCTTAAAAATAATTATTTTAGAACTTAATCCCCCCGTTTAGGTGTTCTCATGCGTATGATAGTCCACATAGTGTGCACAAATTTGGGTTATAAAGTAATTATTACTAAATTTAATTTTATGACATCATTAAATGATGTAAAGTTACATCATTTTGTGACATCATAAAGTTACATCATTTTTTTCAGTAGGAGAGCGACCGAAACGTTACGAAATGATATCATACCGTTACGTGACAAGCCATGTCACGTAACGAAAACGACCAATCTGTTACATCATAATGATATCATTAATGTCATTATGATGTCATAAAGCTACATCACTTTATGACATCATAAAGTTACATAACTTTATGACATCATAAAGTTACATCATTTTTTTCACTAGGGCCCCCCTTAATTCCACCAAAAGGTGGCTGATGGATGTGGACAAGAGTTGCAAATGTGGGAGTGACCTCGAAATGATCCGTCATGTGCTCAACCACTGTTTAACGTATTCCGCGGCTCGGCAGCGGCATCACGACAGCGTACAAGATAGGTTGGTCAAAGCCATTAGATGCTCCGGTACCGTGCGGGTGAGCCGCACCGTTGACGGAGTCCACAACTCTATGGCGGCCTTAAGACCTGAAATCGTCGTTCGCGACGAAGTCGGCTGATTTACCCAGATCGACGAGGTCATTCCATTCGAAAATCGTTTGGAAGGCTTCAGCAAGCCCGTCAGTAGAAGCTAAGGAAATATCAGCCGTTAGTCAATCAACTGCCGGGCCTTGGCTACGACGTCAGGGTGGAGGCTTTTATTGTAAGCACCCACGGAGGATGGGTCGCCTACAACGAACAGGTCATGAATCTCCTCAGCATTTCCAGCTATTACGCTCGAATGATGAGACTCCCCTTACCGAAATGTCCTGCAGGACATCCTGTAGGGCAGCCTATAGGACATCCTGCAGGACTCCTGCAGGAATTCCTGCAGGATATTCTACCATCTGCAGGTATTTCGCGATTTGTCCTGCAGGACTGACATCCTGCAGGAATTTCCTACAGGATCATCCTGCAGAAAAATGTGTCAGATGGTGGATAATAATTTCCTGCAGGAATATCCTACAGGACTATCCTACAGGAAATCGTTCCTGCAGGAAAAATCGCGAAATACCTGCAGGACGGTAGGATATCCTGCAGGACATTTCATTGCACAGTGGCAAAATCCGGGAAGCACTATCTCAAGTACCTAATTTAGCGGTATTTTGTTCAGCGATTGAAGGGGTTTACTAAAAGAGCTGCAATAGCAGCGAAAATGAATATCACGGGCACGCAAAAAGAATAAAAGTTCGTGTTCCTGAAACTACACCACTTTATTTTTATGTTTTCGGGGTCGGTGAATCCGAATCTACCAGACCAGACCTCCATCCCCCCGCGGGGGAGAGGGCAGTAAACGAATAAAAGTCTGCATGAAATTCTACATTAAACGCATCAGTATTTATAGGAATATTTTTAGAAAAATTGTGCAGAAAATTCTGTTGATTCTACAAAAAAATCGAGAGAGAGAGAGAGAGAGAGAGAGAGAGAGAGAGAGAGAGAGAGAGAGAGAGAGCGAGAGAGAGAGAGAGAGAGAG
>JAXIUT010020128.1:0-18651 GCA_035586675.1 Eurytoma californica | reverse complement strand
GCATTAATTTTCAGTTACGTGCTTAAGTTTTGCTTCCATTACATTTACATTAAATTTCATTATTTTTTTTACAGTGTGGGTTTATTGCTTATCTTTAATTTATAGTTGAAAAGACTGTTTATTCCCTTTTCTAGAAGGGAATTACTTTAAGGAAAACTGAATGGATTAAGCTTTATATGAAATTAAGTAGTAACAGACAAGCTATGTAAGACTAAATACATTTCATGTACGATTAAGTGGTAACAGACAAGTAGTATAAATCCGAAGACATGGATTTATATGAAATTCAGTAGAAACAGAAAAGTGCAGTAAGACCGAATGCATTAATTGGACATTATTCACAATGCTAACAGACAAGTGGAATAAGACTGAATACATTAACTGGACAAATAAGTAGTAAAACACAGTAGTGTAAGGGCGAAGGCAGGCATTGATCGGGATTAATATGCAATTAAATAGAAACAGACAAATGATAAGACTGGATACACTAATTGGGCTTTATAATGATTGCAATTTATATGCAATTAAATAGTAACAGACAAATATAACACCGAATACATGAATTGATTGAGCTTCTTATGCAATTAATAGTAACAGAAAAATGGTCAAGACCAAAAACATTCAGATAAAGTTTAAAAAAATGTCTGTACTTTTCTTCATAAGCTTCTTGCAAAACTTTTTAGAACTACTGTAATTGCTAATAAATTTTGAAAGAAACTACAATATTCTTGATACTAAGTCATATTCTGTTAGTCTTTTGCGATTTTTAGAATTTTTTTTCTCGGTGTATATCAAATATGTAATTTTTATAATTTAAATCAGAATGCACTTAACGCACGAAATTAAACACACATTACTTACATAAACCATAAATAAACCTACAACTACTTCAGGATAAATAATAATAAAAATACTTTTTCACATTACCATACACACTGATAGAAAAATCCAGAAGAGCTTCCTTACAAAAATAGGAAATCCTCCTAAACGAAAAAGGAGAAACTCATAAACGAAACAAAAGGAACACTAGAAACTTTTTCATTTAGGAGCTTTATTCCTGTTTCGTTTAGGAGGTTTGCCTATTTTCGCAGGAGAAACACCCGATATATGAAAAAGGTGAATTTTCTCAAATTTAAGGAAACTCTCCTGGATTTTTTTTATCAGTGCAGCAACAACTTTTTAGTACTCCAAGTCCCTCCTAAACTCCGCTAAAAAAACGACGCGCAAAAAGGTGCTCACCGCGACGACCCACCCTGGAGCCGCGGCAAATTAATAAATTAGCGCCCATACAATTACCAGCTCATTAATCGGGGCGGCGGGCAGCTTATTACATCATCATCCGGCGCAAATTTAATTTTAAGCCTCGGAGCCCTCGGTTACGGGCGCGAAAGGTCGCTCGGTCGGGCAAGAAGGGCTCGGCCGGCCGATCCGCGCGCGGTGTTAGTGTGCAAATAAGCGAGCGAGAGAGCGCGGAAACGCCGTAAGTCGGCGACGATTAATTACGCCGGTGCCGGGGCTAAATGCGAACTGCGCGCCGCTCCCCGAGGCGTGAAAATAGACGCGCGCGCGGCAATAATAGCGCCCCTCGGCGCGACATTGCGCCCGAGAAAAATGACGGGGTCCCGCGCGCAGTTTTCTCCGTCTGTTTTCTCTCTCTCTCTCTCTCTCTCTCTCCTCTCTCGACGAGGCACTGTCCGAGAAAGATTTTTCCGCGGAGAAGCGCGCCGGGTGCCCTTGTGTCTGGGGGAGTGATGATGAAAAATTACTTCCGTGCGATAAACGCGAAGATTGTCTCCGCGGATTCCCCTGTGCGCCGAGGTGTGCGATAAATGTCAAGGGCCGGGAGTCGAGGTTTATGATTTAAAGTTTCGCTGGACGAGGTGAATGCGAATCGGTTTTATGGGGTGCTGCGTAATTTGCTGGGTGTATTTACTTCGCTGCTTCGGTAGATGGAGTTTGGATTTACACCGGTATAATTATTATGCATTCGGAAGATATTTTGCTACTTTCAATTTTTCTTATTAGGTACCCGCGTAAAAAAATCTGAGATCACTTACAGATCAAAAAGCGATATATCAAAATTATGGCACTTTTTGGTACAATTTAAGATGAAAAATCTTTTGTAAATATTGAAAGCTTTTTAGATCATTTTAAGATCTTTAAAATTAGAGCTTTATTATAAATAAAGATCAATTTAATATCGATTTAAATTGTACCAAAAAGTGCCATAATTTTTATATATCACTTTTTGATCTGTAAGTGATTTCAGATTTTTTTACGCGGGTAATTCTAACTGATAGTGCCGTAAAAAGATGTTTTATTGTTTATGGTAGCGGTAGAGAGCATGTAATCGGTTGAATTTTTATTTCTATGGGTAGTAAATTAGTATACAAACGGGCAGCAATTCTTTTAACTTGACCGTCATTTTATTCCTTGAATATGGTAACACCGGGCATAAAATTTGCAGAAGAGACCACAACTCGCAAGTTCTGGTTTTTGATCAAAAGTATTACATTTTGTTAAGAAACCTTGTTGGACAAAATCCTAAGATTCAGGATCATTATTTTTTATCACAGGATTCCAGATCTCAGAATAAACAGCTTCTATATTGGATTTGTAAATTTCAAACATAATTAACAAATATCCAAATATGCATCTAATTTGACTTTTTATTATTGACCAAGTATATAACGGGTAAAGAATCTTAATTATATGCATTAATTAAGACAAATTGAAGTAGCAACAAGTAGTAATCGCAGTGATTTTAAACTAAAAAAGAATTTTAAATAATTCTAAAAAAAAGTCTAAAAAAATTTTAAAAAATGAATATGGTACCTGTGGGTTTTATATAATTTTTAAAGTTTCGTTTATTGATATTAAGACAAATTATTTGAAGTCAAAAGTTTTATACTAGTAACAATACATTCCATTCAAATATAGCTATAGGTACATTAATAATTATTTAAGTTTAACTAACTTGGAAGAAAATTACCAATGATAAACTCAAAGAGTTTAATTCAAACTTATTGTTAGGCTTTTGTGAGGGCATTGAAGTACTAGCTTTTATAACATAATTATAAAAACCGATGAAATTTTCTTTTATGTGCATAAAACTTATGTACCTACTTGAAATCTTAAAAAATGATTAATTAAGTAGCTTTAGAAGTTAGATACGTCACGGTAGAAATCATAACGAGTTTGCAGACAGTTTCTAATTATATCACTGTTTTGACATTGCTTACGTATAACTGTTAGACGTGCTTAACTTCATTCATTTAATTAGTAAATGAGCGCATCAAAATATTTAATTTCGGAACAAATATAAAGTACTGATTGAAATTAAATAAAAATTTGTACATTACCAGAAAGATAAAAGAAAAAAATTATACTATCACCTGCAAAGGTGATCGCGAACTACCGAACGCTTAAGACGATTCTTAGGTGAAACGTACAATTCAAAACTTTCACGAAATTTTCAGTAAAATTAATTTTTTTAACACTGCGACTATTCTTAGTTTTATGCCCGAATTTAGAATGCGAGTTTTGACTCTTGTAAAAAAAATAGCGGGGAAGGATCTCGACCGAAAGGCGAATTTGAATTCCGTGGAATTTCATCGGGGAACGCCGAAAGGCCGTCACGCGTCGGGGCGAGCGCACCACGAGCGAGGAAGATTGAAATCCAAATTTGTCCTCGGGGATGGCGTCTCCGCGCGCTAAAGGAACGTCTGCGTGTCTTGTTTTCAATTTTCCTCCGATCATCCGTCCGCGCGCGCGAGCGTCCCCGCCCCCGCCGCCCATTGAAATCCCGCGGGGCTCGATCCTTTGAAATTGCCCGAGGCTCGGCCCTCTTATCGCCGCGCGCTCAAAGCCACGTCCGATATGAATGCCATTTAACTGTCCCTCGACGGGGAGTCGGCCTGCGGGACTGCGCCGAGAAAACAATTAAGACCCGACGTTTCCCCCCGGCTCGAGGCGCGCCGACCCAGGTTTGCGCTGGGAGATCGAATGGGATCAAATATAGATTTTTTATTTTTTTTGTTTTTTATCCGTTTGAATGGGAGATATCGAATTTTCTGGTAAAGGTAAAGGGCGTACTTTGTAATATTTTGAGTTTTTTTTACGATATCGAATATATGAAAGAAAATACTAGAGAGGCAAATTTAACGGCATTCGATAAATAAGTTATTGCAGAATTAAAAAAAAAATGTGTCTGTTTCGATTATTTGACCTTTCGACCTTCAAAGTAAAGGTCAAAATGAGGAATTTCATTTATTTTATTTTTTTACGAGCAGGAACCATACAAATTATAATCAATAAAAAAGTAACGCTTATAAATTAAGTAAACGATGTTAAAAATAAAATTCAAAATTAAGTAACGCTTATAAAATAATAAAGTAATACTACAAATTATTTAACAAGATGCTAAACACTACATTAGAAACTGATTGTGAATCTAGATACCTGATAGAGGCATATTAATTTCTTATATTTTGAGCGGAGAATCCAAAACTGTGGAATAAATTAAAATTCAGCCACGGAGAGGGGGGGGGGGGAGCTAAATGAAATTTAAATTTTGTATGTTACAGATAAATATGAAAAAAAATTTTTATTGCAAGATTTTTCAAAGTTTAGAAAACAAGAAAAGATATGGATTCGTTCCAAATACAAAAATAGAAATAGATAAATCAAAGTTCGTTTTTTGACATTGACAATCTAAGCACTAAAATCACAAGCTCGTAAACATTTTTCTTTCCATACAGAAATATTTGCATCGATAATAAAACTTTCCATTTTCCATTTTTCATGGAGAAGCTTCAGCTGCGGGAGAGGAAAAAAATGCCTGCGTGTGTTAGTGTAACGCGAAAACAAGTGTTTATTTTAAGCAAGTTTCTACTTTTTTGCGTGCAGCCGCTATCTCTTGGAAAACAACATGTCAACTAGGTGTACCGGTGATTACTTTGCCTCTCCTTTTTTTAGTCGCCCCCCCCCCCCCCGCGCAAACTGACCTTTTACTTCTCATTTATGTGCATAAGCCACTTTGCCCTCTATTTTTATTTAAACCCAGTAATTTTGCTCACTCCAACTATTCGCGGAAACTCGTTATCAGAGCGAACGTTTTAGCCTTTGAGAAAGTGGTTTTATCATTCCCAGCCTTTCTCGCTCTCTCATCCGCACCACCCACCCCTCCCCCTCTCTCTTCATTTTTTTAATCATGCCCCGCGCACGACAAAAAGTTTTAATCGTTTTACGACGAGAGTTTTGTCATTAGTTTTCTTTTTGACAGATGTGCAAAGGGAAAAATGCTTGGAGTAGCCCGTAGTCGCGCGATCGCGGATAATAGCGGCGTTGAATGAACTGCACTGAAATATCCGTGCTTTCGTCACGTGACAAATGAGATATGAAGTGGGAGGTTTTTTCTCCACATTTTTTCTCGATATCTCTTATATTCATCTGCTAAACGCTTCATTATATTCATAAGTACGGCATTTTTAAAAAAAAGAATTACATTTCAGAAGAAGTGCTTATTTATCAATCATTCTTTCGTAATCCGAGATCAAAAATAAACTTTTTGTGTAAATAAGAAAAATGGTTATCGGGTTTTCATATAGTAACAAAAACGCAAAGATATCAATAGTTTCTGATACCCTTCTGTAACCGACTCCTTTTTTGCGTGCCTATATATAACGTTTAATCATATGCATCATATTCATCACGTTTATAAAGCGTATTAAATGTGTACGTAAACTTAGAGGGCCAAGAACAAAAAATAATTTGCCTCAAACTTTTGCTTACATACACCATTCAAGGAAATGGGACTCGTGCGGCCGGAGGTTCCTCCAAATCCTTAATTAGTTCCCTCGAGCAAAGAATCAATTAAGAAAGTCGCAAAGTTAAACAGCCCGCGTAAACAAAAACACAAAACTTGAAAAACAAAAAAAAAACGTGAAGGAGCGTGAGCAGAAAGGGTCGGTCGGTGGGCACAGCTCGCTCTCTTTTTTCCTTAAGGCCGCGCGGGAGTGTTCTTTCGTCTCGGATTAAAAAAAAAGAGCGAGAGAGAGACACCGAGAGAGAGAGAGAGAGAGAGAGAAAGAGAGAGAGAGAGAAGAGAAGGGGTTAAGGAAAAAAAAGAGCAGCGCCGGCCTCCTCCACCCCTCGGGCGACGGGGACGCGGTGGAGAGCAAACCCGCGGGGAGTTTTTGAAATCAAGCGAGCAGCTGCAGCTGCCCTCGGGAGCGCTGGCGCAGTGCTACGTGTATACCCTATACGCGCCCGGCTACAGCGTGCAGTTTGCGCTGAAAATTTTTCCGCGTTCGGAATTCATTCGACGCGCGGGGCCGAAATCTCGCCGCGGCGCCGGCGGAGAGAAGGCAAAAAAAAAGGCGAGGCGGAGAGAACGAGAGGAGGAGGATGTTTGAAGTAGGGAGGGAGAGAGAGAGAGAGAAGCCGGCCGAGTGAAAAGAGCCGTAACGCCGAGCGCACGGCCGACTGCGCCGCTTTGACGTGATGAAGAGATGCGCGCGCGATGATGGAAGTGGATGAGCTTTCCAAAGGCGAAATGATCGCGAGTCATAAGTGCGTTTTTGTGCCGATAGGAGCCATTAACCTAGAAATGCCAGTAATTAAGTAATTAAAGCCGCGCGCTACGGTCGCGAAATTACGTCACGCGTACGCCGCAGCCGGATCTTTTGTGAAAAGAAAAAAGAGTATTTCGCGCAGATTTCTTCATTGGGTTGATTAAATTTTAGACACTTTGAGCGAAAAAAGGGGTATTTTTGAAATAAAAAAAAACCGCCTGTTAGAGGTACAGGTCACCTCTAACTGACCATAGTATTTGACAAGAAAAATTGAAATTCAATTGATACGTGTGATAAGAGAATTACAACAGATTTGTTTGACGTAGCCTCCGTAAAGAATTCATATACGCGATATTAAAAAATGAACAGGGGAAAAAGGTTCACTTGTATCGAGTAGGAAATTGGTTTTACGACATTCCAATTAAAATGAATAGATTGAATGAACTATTCGTATATCGCAGTAATTAAAATAGTCGTTGGAATATCGTCCGAATTTATTTTAATCACCTCTATTCACTGAAATGTGGAGCAGACTAGTCTCTACAATTGTCGCGCGAACTATTTAGTATACTAAATTAATTTTTCAAATTCCTTTTTAAATAATTCATTCTTGTATAACCTTTGTCAAATTTTCAAAGAATTTAATGAATTCATCAAAGTATCCTATATTAAAAAGTACTAAATTTATTTTAACTAAACTGGATCCTCTTCGGTTAGTTGACAGGACTTACTATCGTTGTTGTAAATCAAGTAAGACTATATGACAATCTATGCATATCTACTTCTGCCTTAATAAAAAAATGATTAAATGATCCTCAAATTCATGTCTCTGGCGCTAATCTAACAAAAATGCAGCGTTAAGTAGTAAGAGACAAGTGTTGCAAGACCGATTGTACATTCAGGCCATGATTTAAAATTTTTCTTCAACCTTATTCAATTTAAACATTTGATTGTCTTATTAAAAATTGAGAACTTTTCCCTCAAGTTCATACCTCTGACACAAATCACGTAAGAATAAAACGTTAAGTAGTAACAGATAAATGTTGCAAGACTGAATATATTCAGGCAATGTTTAAATCTTTTTCTTCAACTTTGTCGAATATAAATATTTCATCGTGTTATTAAAAATGGTAAAACTTATCATAAAATTTATATCTCCGTCGCAAATGGTACAAAAATAAATCTTTAAGTAGTAACAGACAAGTGAAGCAATACCCCATCCGCATTTCATATTTTAAAATTTTTCTTCTGCCTGATTCAATTTAAATATTTGATTGTCGTATTAAAAAATGATAAAGTTTCTCTTAAGTTCATATTTCTGGCACAATTGAAGTAAGAATAAAACGTTAAGTAGTAACAGATAAGTGTTGCAAGGCGAATGCATATTTAGGTAAGGTTTAAAACTTTTTCTTCATCTTTGTCCAATTAAATATTTCATGGTCCTATTAAAAAATAATGAACTTACCCTCAAATTCATATCTCTGTCGCAAATGACGCAAAAATAAAGCTTTAAGTAGTAGCAGACAAGTAATGCCAGACCTAATATGCACTGAAATGTTTTAAAATGTCTCATCAACTATTTTATATTTCATTATAATTTCATGTCTTATATCTTATTAAAAAAGAACGATAAACTTTCCCTCGAATACATCTCTGGTGCAAATCGCACAAAAGTAATACGTTAAGTAGTAACATACAAGTGTTTCAAGACAAAAGGTATCGCGTTAAAGTTCCTATGCCTTATGACGAGATCTGTCATCCTGATTGATAATATTGACTATTTTTCTTTCACTTTACGATTTATCTATTAACTATTTAGTACTTTTCAATCCAATAAGCACACAAATAATATTTAAAAAATCATTTGTCTTAAATACGAAAAGAATAACCAATTACTACACAGCTACTCTGTCCATTTTTAATGATTCAAGATCTACTAGGACTAAATCTATCAATTAACCGGAATTAACAGAAGCCCTTAACAAAGCGGCCATCAGGAAATCTCGATATTACCTGTAACGCGGCATCTCCGTCAAAGTTCGATGCAGCAACCAATGTCGGTACAACCGCTCCACCGAACCCTTAACTAATTCTCTTTCACAGAGTCCTGGGTGCTTCCCCGATGTCCGTGCGCAGCGCGCCTCCGCATAACAGCCGCGAGGTACACGCCGCGCGTCATCCCAAAGGATTCCACTCGATGCCATTGTAGTTTGCCCGCCTCGCCCGGGCAACAAGGAAGACGGAAAGAGAGGGGGCGAGGGGGGGGGGAGACACACGTTCGGCCTCTCGTCAAAGTCCGTCCGGTCCTCCTCGCCTCCGTTCGGCCGCGTATACGAGCGACGCGTCCCGCGTTTAATCGAGCAACTTTTTCGACTAATTAGCGCGGCGTCGGGACGTCATTTCCGCGGGCGCGGCGTCGCCCCGAGCTTTTTACCAAGATTAAACGCTTCCCGCCGGCGGCGCGCACTCGAGACTCGGCGGCGGCCGACGGAAAGTTTACGTTTGCAGTTGAGTGGCTGCTCGTCTCGTGCCACGCGGTCTGCTCGACCTGCCCGTCTTCTTTTTTTTTCGCCGAGCTTCGGCCCGTCGCTTCTCCCGGGGCTCCGCGACGGCGGGCTAGCGCGCGAAATTACGGCGTGTACTGGAGATTCACCGCTATTATTATTCTAAACAATAAAGTTGCCGAGCTGTTTTAAATTGTCATTTTTTTGACACTTTACCCACTTCTTAGGCTTAAAGTGCTCGGAGAGCGGCTTGAACGAGGGAAAATCTTTTTCCATTTTAAAGCACTTCCTGAAAGCGTTCGCTATATTAATTTTTTTATTTACGATTTTTGTGGAGATATTTATTACGAAACGTAATGTCAATTTAGTTTACAATCAAAGATTGTACAAATAGATTTAGACGTAGTTGTAGATGTATTGTTTTGCCAAGAGTGCTTTAAAGCTCTACTTCTTTAAATGAGATTTTTTTAAATGAGATATTAATGATGTTTTCTTTTTTCTATTTCAATAATTTACAATTATTTCTTTGAACCAAAAAATGAAAAATGGAATTGTTAAAACTCGTCTTACTCCGACATCATAAACGACGAAAGGAGAATATAAGTCTTAACATAAAAGACATAGTGCACAAAATTATGAAGCTTGTTTATTTACTTATGTTTATTTAATACTACAAATGATTATTTCTTAAAGTATTTAATCGGTTTACTATGTAGGATGGAATTATCTTAAAGAAGTCTGAATTGATTAGGCCGTATATGAATTCAGTAGTAACAGGCAAGTTTTGCAAGACTGAATGTACAATAAGGCAATGTTTAAAAATATTTCTTCAACCTTATTCAATTTAAACATTTGATTGTCTTAAAATTTGAGAACTTTTCCCTCAAGTTCATACCTCTGACACAAATCACGTAAGAATAAAACGTTAAGTAGTAATAGATAAATGTTGCAAGACCGAATATATATTCAGGCAATGTTTAAATCTTTTTCTTCAACTTTTTCGAATATAAATATTTCATAGTCTTGTTAAAAATGGTTAAACTTATCATCAAATTCATATCTCCGTCGCAAATGGTACAAAAATAAATCTTTAAGTAGTAACAGACAAGTGAGGCAATACCTAATCCGTATTTCATGTTTTCAATTCATGTTTTAAAATTTTTCTTCAACCTGATTCAATTTAAATATTTGATTGTAGTATTAAAAAATGATAAAGTTTCCCTCAAATTCATATTTCTGGCACAATTGAAGTAAGAATAAAACGTTAAGTAGTAACAGATAAGTGCTGCAAGATGAATGCACATTTAGGTAAGTTTTAAAACTTTTTCTTCATCTTTGTCCAATTAAATATTTCATGGTCCTATTAAAAAATAATGAACCCTCAAATTCATATCTCTGTCGCAAATGATGCAAAAATAAATCTTTAACTCTTTTTCAATATAATTATTACTTCATTACTTCATGATCATTATTTTAAAAAATGTCAAAAATTGACAAAAAAACGGTAAGTAGTAATTAACATACATAAAACGTTAAGTAGTAACAGTCGAGTGTTGTAAGACTGAATATATATAGGTCACGTTTTAAAAATTTTGTCACCTTTATTTAATTTAAATATTGTTGCAGTCTTATTAAAAAAAATAAACCTTCCCCCAAATTCTTCATATTATTTTGACCTTACAAACAAATTATAGGATATATTGCAACAAATGTCAAGAAACTAGCAGTACTTGTAATAATTAACGACGTGTGCTTATTATCCTATTTAAATTAATCCTAATTTCATGTGGTAAAAATGAAAGGTACTAACTAGGTAGTAGCTGCATCTAAATAAATAACTTATAATTTTCTCAAATATCGAATATATTGCAATTCTTTTCCTCAATTAATAAAAGCCATTTCAATAAACTCCAAGAAAGTAAAACCACCGGAAAAAACCATTATTTGCGTACCTCGTCCATAAATCTCGAAAGAAGAATTACTCGGCGATTTCCTCAGAAGTTTCATTCGGCAAAAAAAAAAAGAAAAGAAACGCAAAGACAAAGAAGCGAGCCCGAAGAAAAAGCTATAGGAGGCAAACATTCGAGAGACAAACTTAAAAGTCGCGGGGCCGCTCGAAAAGTCAATTGGCGGGCACTGATTGCCCCGGAGCGAGGGGAGCGCGCGCCCCTGAATAAAATGATCGCGAGTGCCTCGCGGTTCTCCGGTACAGCCACGAGTGGAAATCTTCGGGACGCTCCTATTTTAATATCAAAGTAACGCGCGTACCCCCACCCCCTCCTCTGCAGTAGGCGCGGCGGTAGGGGAGCTCAGACTCGGCTCGGGCTCTTCTCGCGTTTTAATATAACCGCGGCGCAAGTTTTGCCGTATAACCGGGGCGCAAGTGCCCGGAGGTGGCGCGTGTGCACGCGCCATCAAGCGGAACGCGCCTCGCGGACTAGGAGCCGTTTATAATGCGCGAGTGCGTGGACTTTACGAGCGGCCGACGTAATTTTAGGGCGCGCGCGCTTGCCACGCGAATTTCCCCGAAACTTTGATCTTGCCGAGACGCTCGCATTGTGCAAAGCGAGGGGGGCCCGATTACGCGAGATCTCGCCGAGTGCCTGACGCGTTATTCATTAATGGGGTGAGCCCCGGTGACTTATCTGCGAAGGGACATATTGTTCGCGATGTGCCGTGGCAGTAGGCGTTTTGTTAGACGAAACGCAGATTTGAAAATGGGAGAAAAAGTTTTATGTAATTTTCAGAACTACTTTGTAGAATATGCCGTGTATATAAAGAATATAAGGACAGTTATTTGTTATTTGTAGCAGATTTTTTTTACATATTTGACGACAGAATGATTCACTTAGAATTATTAACACTAATTGTTAATCCAATTATCAGATTAAACTGTATTACCTTTATTATCTTCACTAAATGGTTCTCTTCTTTGGATTCTGTAATATATATAGACAAGTTGCATTGTACAGATACAAAGACATTGTAATCTGGTTAACTTCTTCAAAGTTAATGACCTAAATTCAGTGTTAATTTCACTGATTTTCTAATCGTTAGCATTAAAGATGTAAATAAATAAATATCTAACATAAGAAAATGTTAGTTCCAAATTTCTCTATTGAAAATTCAATTGAAAATAAATTTATAAAGTAAATGATATCAATTTCAGTTTTAAAAATAAAGAGGGTTTGACATGAGATGGTCCCAAAGAGATTTTTCCAAACACTTATATAGATAGAAATTTTCTCAAAATTGCTTTTGGGACTTGGAAAGTCCCTTAACGTTGCAGTGCAATTTTAAACTACCTGTTTTGAAAAAAGTGTAAAATTTAAAAAACAGCTTTCAAAGGCGAATTTAAATTTCTTTAGAAATTGATTTGGCCTTTGCCTGGATAAAAAACGTAACTATGCATATTACCCAATTATGTCATATTTTTTGGCTTTATTAACTATTATTTGTCTCTAAATATTTTACAAGAACATTATTTAAAATAAAAAATATTTTGGAATAAATTACGTGATAAAAATATTTTTTTCGAGAATAGTTTTTTATATTATTCTTGTGGATTACTATTGAATTAGATACAGAATATTTCGAAAAAAATTTTTCTTAATTGTATTATGAATATTTAAATTATTATACGCAATTAGTGTGGCTTTTACAGATAAAATTGTACAGCTTAATAATAATTAAATATGTGTGAAGATTTTCATTAAGATAATCCTTTATTTCGCCGATTACTCTATTATCCTGTTATCGATTAATTGACAATTCTCCTCAGTGCTCTTTCTCTGTCCACTTTAAAATATTTTTTACACCCATAAACGTAACAACTCCGCTCTAAAATTAATAAAAAGCAAAAACACGAATGAAATTCAAAAGAACGGACACAAAAAATTGAACACCGATCATACATAAAAATGAGCGGGATAATTTTTACGAGAAGGCAGAAAGAAGCAGTCACGGCGCTTTAATACCCTCGTAAAAATTCGCAGGACTAAAGTTAAAGCTAGATGCCCGCGTTTAACACGAGTCTGCCTGGCGTGTATAAATTTACAGGATATACTCGCACATCGGCGCTCGTAAAGTAACGTGCATCTCGAGGAGCGACGCGAGCTTTACGCTTTACGGCGCCACATAAAAGCCGCCTACGTGTACGTCATTAGAACATTCATATGAGCGCATTACGTCCCCTGACAAACGGATATATAGATATATTCAGACTCATATATATACATATATACTTACATATACTCATACAAATATATAATCGGATGTATAATATAACGTACGAGATGCGTCACCGTGAGGGAGGGTGGCAAGTAGGAGTAAAAATCGCCCAGGGACGCGTGAAAACGGGACGCTTCTTACTTAGGGGGGGGGGGGGGGGATATATCGGCGCGCCATCGAATTTCGCGCGGGGAGCTTGCAAGCTCGGCGCGGGAATCCACGCGGATTATCCGCTCGGCGTTGCCCGTCCGAAAATATGGAGGGGGATGGGGAGGGGGGATGGAAGAGGGAACTTTTTAATCGGGATTGGCTGTAATTGGATGTTACCTCGCGCGTTTTCTGTTATAAAGCTATGAAAAGTTACGGGATTTCGCGAAGAAATTGAGAGGGGAAAAGGGGAGGAGGGAAAAAGCGAGGCCGGGAATAGCGAGCAGAGGGATTATTGTTAGAGGGATTCCGGGGAGATTTCTTTTTTAAAAGCTCGGCGTAAGAAGCGGCGCGCGCGCGATTGTACTTTATTGCATTGGCGGGGAATCTCTTCCTATTGAGGTTTTATTTAATCAGACTGAACTGCTGGAAGGACAAAAAAGAAGGGACGATTAACCCTTTTCTGCCCGATCGCATCCGTGTCGTGCGCGCGTAATTTAAATGAATTTTTGTAATGTTAAATAAATCACGAGGTGATCGTATCACGATTTCCAATACCGTTTTATTACGGGTATCAAAGTCGTGATTGCATGTTTCATGGTATGATATAAAGTTGATGAGTAATCAATTTTCATGAACTATGTGGTCACTTTTATACCTACAACGGCGAAAACTTTTATGGTCGCGGACGATCTGCATATGCATAAGTTAATTCTATAATTTTCACGTAAAGCGAAAAATGCATTTAAATTGATATTTTTACATTTAAATTGATTTGTTTTTCAATTATTTTCAATACATTTTCTATACGCCCGTCAAACTTCATGATAACTAGTGTATCAAGATGCGATACCTCCCTCATTGTATAAAATTTTAAATTAATCACTTTTTTAAGAGAGGATTATATAAAATAAAATAATTGAACTAAAAGCTACAGCAAACATTACCATTAAAATTTTAGTTATTACATAAAATAAGTAATTTAGTAAAAAATAATAAATTAATCCGTATAGTAAAACTGACTCAATATTTTATTATTTTTTACTACATTAAAAATACTATAACTTTCTAGCACTGGGTACTGTTAACTGTAGATACTTCAACAAAAAAGTAATAAAAGCAACAATAATTTTGGTAACAATTACCATACTGAGGTTTACATAATTTCGTTCAAATAATTTCTCTCTATTTATTATAAAGAACTCATTCCATTTTATTTCAAGCAACACAAAATGCAGAGACGCAGTTTTTAAACGGAAAAAAGCGTATCCGGCGTACAATGAATGTTTTCAACAATTATAAAAAAAAAGAAAGCAAAGTCCAACTCGGGCGAACACAAATAAAACGAAACTTTTCCAAAATACGCATATAACTGTAAAGTTTTAGCAGCCATCAATCACTGCCCGTTTACGACTCGTCTCTTTTTTTTTAATACCGCGCACGCAGTGCCACGTACCCTCGGTAAAAAAAAAGACGCAGCTGAAATTTCGAACGAACGAGCGAGTTAAAGGGTGCGGGCGTGTAATTCGCGTCAACGCGAATAGTTCGAAAGCCCGCGTCGCTGTATTAAAAAAAAAGGAGAGAAAAGCGCGGAGTTTTTATCGCGCGCGTAAAAGCGAGAGCGGCGTTTTATCCGCGGCGCCGCCGACCGATCTCGGCAGGCGTCGCGGCGAAACGCATACGCGGGCCTCGCATTAACGCCGGTCCCCGGGCTTGTAGCCTGGAATACGCACCGGCGTAATCTGCATTATTACCGCGCGCCCCTCTCCCTTCCTCCGCCCTTTGCTTATCGCCGTTTTCCGCTTTATTGCGCGGCTCTTACTGCGAGCGCTTGTACGGTGATAACGGGAAGCAGAGTCCGGCGATAACGAAATGGAATTTATTTCGTTTCGGATGGTTATGATTCGCGGATTAAAATTAAGGATTCCGAGGAATTTTGTTTTATTGGAATGCAATGGCTGTAGTCTGCGCACAATTAGTTTAATTCCTAGTCGACTGTGCGAGTCAAACAGAAGTTTATTTACAAAAGATGATTGTAAATAAATTGGATAATTTCGTAAATAATTTCGAACATTTAACTGACAAGGTTACCAATATAAACGCAGCAACTGTTACTTGTTTTAGAAAGATAAACACAAAAACTACATTTTTGTGAAACTGCAGTTTGATTGCCGTTTTGAATGTGATACTTTTTAAATGCACATACAGAGTTCCTTTTTCGTTACCGCCTTATGATCCTGTGTTAAAAATTTGTATTTAAAATTACTGTATGTCAAAAATCAGGAAGTCAATCAGTCTCATTATGTGCATAGCTGAATTTATTATGCAATAAACAAATTTTGCTGAAAGTTTCCTGCAAATCTTAAATAAATCGATTTACCTGAGAACTACTTTAAGGATATTCTCGGGCTAATCAATTTTAATGTTCGTACACTGAGAGAAATTTCTCGTAAAATTTACGATCAAGCTCACCGTAATAAATATTAAAATTATACAAGAGCCTAATTATGGGACAGTTTAGAGCCCTAGAAATTTTGAAGAAGTCGTTATAATTTTTAACCGAATCCTTAAAAATTGTAGAAGTTTTCCCAAAATATTAAGGAGTTTTTCCTGTAAAACTTACGAAGCTTTTCATATATAAAATTTTGAGCTGCGAAATTTTGTACTTCTCAGTGTACCAACATTTTATATTTCATCGTTAGACGATAATTCAGTACTCGCAAAATTTAGAAATTCACTGAATAAGACAACAAAAGGAAAGATAAAAGGAAATCGATAATTAGTGAAGCATTATAGAATCTTTATTGCAATAATTACGAAAAGTTGAAAGAGAAAAGTTAATGCATTTTAGCACATCACTAAAGTTGGGAGATTGGATTTTGTAAAATAGATAAAAAACTTTAATTTAAATACACTTGTTTTTAAATAACAAATATTTTTTATGGAATATTTTATTCAACGAAAATGAAGAGTATTCGGAGCATCAATTTATTATGACTGCAGAGGAAAGGAACTTAATACTCTTCGTCCTCTTGCAATATGCACTGGTATGTAAGAGCTCACTTCAGAAATTTCTGTGAAATAAAGACATTTCTTAACTCTACTCTCATACGATATCACATAAACATGAATTTTATGCTTTCCATGTTCTTTCTAATTTCATTTGAATTTGTTAGAAACTCGACAAAACTGTATAATTTTCTTATTTGTACTGAGGCTTTAAAAAACCTTGTGACCGAATATTTTATCGAATTCTACGAAATATGGAAAAATAAAAGAAGTAGACTTTTTACACTTTTTACTCGTACTTTTCATGAAATTTAGATTGAATTTTTTTATAGGAAGTTCCAATGGGGGTAGCGACAATTATTGATTAATTGAACTTTGCGGAAAAGTTTTAAAAGGGTTTTTCAAGGGATGCTATACCGACCCCAATACCTACACTCGCCTGCACTTATAACATTGTTACAACTTTTTTTCTTCTTTGTGCTATAAAAATTTTTGTAGATGCATTAACAAAAAGCCGCAATTTCCATGACAAAAACAAAACATTGATGGTCTCTTTTATTCTCATTTACATATTGGAATTAATTAACACAAATTAAGTCAAGAAATAAAACAATTTATTTTCAAAATAAATTTTCTCTTTTACAATCTTCAAAATAAAAACTGTGAAAATAAACTTTAATTTGATTATGAACGTAATTTAATGAGAAATTACTTTTGTAACAAATTAATATTAACCCAAATAGTATTAACGCGCTTTAACAGTATTTAATAAATAAATTACAGATTTTCTAATTAATTATTTATTTAAATATAACTAGAAACTGATTAGCATTTTTGTATTACAATAAATATATTTGCATTGTAAAATATGTAGATGTAGTAAAATTTCCACATGATTTACGACTATTTTTTAGTCATTTTTTGCAAAATTTATTTTTTTTCTTCTTTAATGCAAATTTTCTCAGTTTTTCAGACCATAACCCACTACCAGACTGGAAATTATTCACTTTAATCTGATCTGTATTATTAACTGTCATGAATTGGTTTACCGAAATTTAAAAAAGATCGAAAGATAGTTATGTACACTCGACTGGAATAACTTCTTGTGGAACATCCCCGTAAATGGCAATGTAGCCCCTATAAACAACGGAGTAAACGTAGCGGTTACTTCGAAAGTGTTAAAAAGAGATAAAGTAAAATCAAAAGAAGACTAAACCTAATCTCTAACGCAGACGAAAATGTTCCGCAAGAATCTATTCTGGTCGAGTGTACATCTGAAAGGAATAATGTGATGTTTTCGTCATACCTACATTACCTTTTCATATCCTTCAGAAATATGTAGTGCAATAAGCTAATAATCGTTTATTCTAAATCAATAGTCTTAAAAAGTACGTTTACGACTTTTACTCAAAATAATTGACCTTCTGCTCTGATTCCCCGTATTTAGGCAGTTCCTCTCTTAAATATTAACTTCCACGCCTCATTTACACAAAAAAAAGCTTTCTTTTAACATCTTTACCTATTGCGAGTAAATAGCGGAACAACGTCTCCATTCAGCGAACTATTTGCTAATTAATCGCGATAGCGACGCGTTAGAAAGTAAGCGCAGCAATAAGTTCTCCCTAAAAGATCGATTCTCCTCGGATCTTAGCGAGTTTGCGTACTCCCGTGTAAAAGAAACAAAAGGGACGAACGGAGGGAAACAAACGGGCGACGGCGCGAGCGATAAAAGTAAATTAAATGAAAAGTGAACCGCGCGGGAGCTATGGGGGGGCAGTCCGCGGTGGGCGGCACAAAGGGAAAGGTTTAAACAGCTAAGCAAACTGGTGCTGCACCGGGCTCCAACCACTCGACTGCGCCGTTGCTCCCCGACGTAGGAGAAAAAAGATCCTGCCGATGTGGGGGGAAAAGTATGACTTTTTAATTCCGTGCAGGCGCCTTGAAAGGGCGAGAGGGCAGCGGGAATTGCGAGGTGTGTACACGTGATTAATCTGCGACGTGAGCGAGGGAGTATTATGGTCTTAATTTAATCGAGTTAGCGTGTAAGTGACGGACATTTCCGTTGGTCATTGTTTTTGTCTATTTAAGCCTCGGTGTGAGCATCTGTTGCATTAAGGGGATGTGAAACCCTCTTGTAGGAATCTGCATTATCGGCATAAGTATTTTATTTATTATTAAAAATGAAA
>JAXIUT010020117.1:0-18653 GCA_035586675.1 Eurytoma californica | reverse complement strand
AATATCAATTTAAAACTTTCTCCATCAGAATTCAGACTTCATTTCCCCCGAAATCAAATTAATGGAACCGTGAAGATGAAAGGAGCGGAAAGTCGAAGGCGGCGTCCTCGGGAGTCGTATAAGCGAGTACAACACGGCTACCGAAGGTAAAGGAAACCAAACGCGAATTCGCGCGCCGTGACAGACGAGCGAGTCTATATAGCAGCTCGGCGGCGTCACAATGGGGGGCTTTGTGAGCGCGTCATGGAGCGAGAGCTCGACAGGCGGCTCGCCTGATAGCAGTCACCGCGCTGCGACGTCCCCGAAAGAGGAAGAGGGACTACCGCCGGGAAACGGATTCGCGGCGGTACGCGCGAGCGGAGAATGCGAGCGACGCCCACGCCTCGACGCGCGCGAAGATATCGGGCGAGCCTCTGTGTATTGGCGCGAGCAAAATTTCGAAGTCCCGACGCCGCCTGTGTTCTTCCGGAGGCCGTGAATGCCCCCGCAAAGACGAGGCAGCCGGGAATTTCGCGCGGCAGCACTGGACGCTCGGCTATTTCGCGAATTCACTGCTCGTGGATTGGATGGTACGAGCGATGACGCCCGCTTTACTAGCGAATTAAAAAAAAAAAAAAAATGAAGAAGAAAAATGAAACGGCTACTGCGTAAATTATAATTTGGGATTTTTCGATGATTTACATGTGAACGAGTGAGTTTTTTCTCGTGAAAAAAATTACGTAATGCTATGATGAAACTTTTTATGATGTACGCCCGATGCGGCAGAATGATTATCGTTACATAAGATTGCGATAGAAACCCAATATTTTAAGAACTTTTTTACACGTTTCGCCTCCACTATGGTACTTTTCCACTGTTTCTTCAAATGTCTGCATAAAATTTAATACAACCAGTTCGAAGGCATTTCCTGCCCCACTACAGAAAAAAAATCCGAACGCACTTGAGTCCAGGAGCAACGGGGACAAAGGAAAGGTCGAAACGAGGAAAGCGATTTTGCGCAGTGCCAGTAGTGTATAAACGACAGGACGTTTAATTACGCCGATTCTGGTGCATGCGCGGAAAAAACCAACCTGCAGCAACAATGCACAGGCTGATTGTGATGTACGGGAGCGGACGAGGAAGTGCGAATGAACCCACCGGCGGCGAAACGCGTTTTCAATAAGAGCTAAGGCCTCTCTGTGCCTCCCGCCTCGCCGCGGCGCAATAATGACCCGGACGAGGGCATCCTTATGGAGGCGGCGTGGGCAGCATCTGCGCGGGGGGAAAAAACCGGACCACCAGGATTTATGCGCACTCGCAGAGACGCTTATTCCGGATGAAATATCGGGAACGTTTCAGGGGCGCCGTCGCCTTTTTTCGACTCGATTATACTCGAGTGCGCGTGTATGAATGGACCTTTTTTTGCATTGTACGCTCGCACGAACGCGGGAGTTGCGGTTCCCGAAGTGGTTGATATTGTTCAGATTTCTTTTTATCACTGAATTCCAGATGCAATAACGAAATTCAAAACATTGAGCTGCGAACTTCCCCGAAAATAAGCGGATTTTAAAACAGTATGCAATTAAAGCGAGGATGAAAATTATTCCGTCGTTTAAGGTGTTATTGTATAATTCTCTTTGAGCGAACTCGCGTCATATCTTTTTGCTCGACCGCAATCAGCGTGTATAACGGATAATTATTGGCTGCCGTGACCGGGGCACAAAAAGAAAGTTTAAAAAATTTTCCCGGGTGCCGTCGTCTTCCTCGATTACTTTTTCACCGCGAGAGCGATGCGTAAGTAACGAGGCTCGTCCGGTGCGCCCGAAAAATATGACTGACCGCGAGGCGCACCGCGCGTAGCCGAAGAAAAAGCCGGGCACTCGATCTCCTTACGAGCGACCCCCCCGGCCAATTGCGCCCGGGCACGATTGTTTTTAATCAAGCCATACGTCGCGCGCCACTATTACTTTTTAGCGGGCGGACGGGCGAAGATTTACGAGCGTGTAAATAAGCCGAAACGGACTTCCATTTCGCTGCTGACGCTTTTTTTTCTCCCCCCCTCTCTCTCCGGTCCCTCGCGCAAGTCTCGCCTCTCCTTTTCCTTTTTCATATTTCGCTCGCACATGCGCCTCGCGGCGAGAATTAAGCATGTACAAATTCCCACGGACGCCCGCTACGCGCATTTTTTTCCCCCGCGCGCTCCGCGAGAGGGCTACTTAGCGTCAATTTTCGTTTATGTCTTTCAGGCTCGCTCGTCATTAGCGTCAGTCTTCGTTCCCGCCTCGACGCCTTGTATACACGCCGCGCGCCTTAAAAACGGTACTTCCAATTAATTATTAGCGAAAGCCTTTTTCTCGGACATCGCGGAAACTGCCGACACCGCTATAGGAGTCGATTATGTCCCTTTTTACTGCGGTAACGTAGGCGCGACTGCGATTTGAAATAAAAGGCTTGTCCGACATCGGGGAATTACGGGGATAATGAATTCGCGACTGCGCTAGCGAGGAACCAGCTCCGGCCGAGCTGAGAAGCAAAGAAGTGACTGATTAGCCATTCGACCGGAGCGCGTCGCTACGCGGAAAAACGAGGCGGTAACTCGCTCTCTCCCCTGGCTACCCGCTATTTTAGAGCCTGGTAGCGCGTGTATCTTTCGCGCGGGCGACAGGGCAATTTGTCCTTCGGCAAATTAATTTCTTAAAATACCCCGACTCCCATTGGGCAAGCTGTCGGGGCGCACCTCTTCGCGCTGTATCTCTCGCGAATTATTTTTTTTTAATTCTCTCGCCGAAGCTCGGCAATTTCGATCGTCCTTGACACGTCCGCGAGCACCCGCGCTCACGCTAAAAATATATTAACGACTTATAAAGAGATAACGCGCGGGCAGGCGGGCGTAAATTTAGCCGGATCGCGCGTCTTTCGGATTTTGCGAGGTTGCGGTCCCTTTTTTTTTTTGCAGCGAGCGGTGCGCGTACTTATTTCCATCGCTGTTGCCCGGAGCGTGATAAACGACGGCTTGAAATCGCGGATTACAAATCGCTCACTTTTATGGACTCGGTGCACAAGCATTTTTCTCGCTACTATACGAAAGAACGATAATACTCTTTTGTAGCTGATGAAATATAGATATTCTTGGGCTTATTTGCGGGGTATTAACTTTAACAACCTAATAGCCTTCTTGTGTAAATACCTAATTTTTTTAATACGACGTGCGCAAAAAACATCATTTTATGAAACCCTCGGTACATAAAGAAGCAAATGTGAGTAAAAAAACTGTTTCATTTTTTATATTATTTAGTGCGTTAAGAAAGTTATCAACAAAACATGTTTAAGCAGGTAAAGTATGCCGATTCTAAACAGATTTACTACTCCTTGTGATTTCTAACTACCCCACCTCACCTCGTATCTCTACACCAGTTATTACCATTAGTACACCTCCCTTTCACCTCGTGATTTTTAGGCCGATTTTGTGATTGAATTGTTCCAGTTATTGGGTTATTGGTTGCTTTTTAGGTCGTTGGATTCATAGGTTTTTGAGTTATCACGTTGTTGGGTTATTTGTTGGTTTTTAGGTCGTTGGGTTGTTGGACTATTAGTCTTCAAAACAAAAAATTGTTCAGGTAAATCAGATGAAATATATCACGGGAGAGGGATTAGTGGCCTAGAAATCGGGAGAAGAGGAGGTGGGGGGTCAGCAAAGAAATTGCGAAGGGTGATCTAGAACCGGAATAGCTTACTCGATTCGCATGAAAGCTGAGCCAACCAAGCTTAAGATGGCTCAATTTTGTTTAAGTTCTTTTATTTTTTATTACTTCGTATTATAAGAATATAAGTTCAAATAAAGCCTTAACGAATTTCTAACTAATAAATGAAGTTGAGAAACCATTTCGTTATCCATTCCGGTAATGAAGCTCGCCAATTAATCAACTTCTGCCAGAAGAGTGTACAACTGATAAAAAGCAGGCCGATCAGTTTGTAATTAAGCGGACGGAAAAGTTCTTCCTCGGAGGTAAAAATAAAAAAGAAAGTGCGATCAATGAACCGCGCGTCCACGAACAAAATCAATTAAAAACCATCGCCGGAGGCGAGTGATACACTTCCGGAGTACCCCGGCTTGGCTGTCTCTTATTCCGCATTTCCAGACAGCGGCGAGAGAGTCCGGTCGGACCGTTCGCACCGCAAACCGGTTACAATGTAACGTCCACGCTCGGGGCCCTTATTCTTTCTCGCGTATGTACGCCCCGTGGATTTCCGCGCGCAAACCGGTCTCCCGCGTGAAATTGGCACGCGCACGTCTTGCGCGTACCCGCCTCGACTGCATTCGATCGAACATTTACTCAAGAGGAAAACTATTTTCGATCGATTTTATAGATAAAACTCCGCAAAAATAGCCGCACAGACATGCTGGCCGAAAGGACAAAAATTGGCAGTAAAGCGAGACTCGTTCAGCCGGGGCGTCAGACGAGCGCAACGCTGATTTCCGCGACGCCGAAGAAATCATTAATCCCCCCGCAGACAAGCGCTAAAACAATAACAGCGGCGCCGATAAACAATGTGAGCTTTGTCTCTCGCTCCGCCGCGCGTCCTCACCTTTGGCATTGCCCCCCAAAGTTCGATACAACAAAAGCGCCGGCGCTCATTGTCAGCCTCGCGGGGCCATTGTGCGCCGGCGTCTGCGCCTCCCCTGCCCCCCTCATCGACATCCGATCCGCCACACACTCCCGACTCCCACGTACCTCATTACCGCTCCGCTCGTTTCTCATTTCGCGGCCGCGCGGATTCGATTTAAAGGGTGTTTAAGCCGCGAGGCCCATTGTTCGCGGGGACCGCGCGCCAGCTGGCGAGATGGGCCTTGCGGTGAGCCGCGATGTCCGGGGGCGGTTATCATTATTTCTCTAACGACGCTTTTTCGCGCTCTCTCGCCTGCGCCTCGGGTCGTTCGGCGCGCGACTGCCTTCCCCCTTTCGCGCGACCCCGCCGGGGAAACCGTAGAGATTCAGCCGCGGCTGCGACCGATGAGGAAGAAAAAGACGAGATTGTTTGCGGTAGGATCCGCTAGATCAATCAGTCTTTGCTGTACTTGCGGAGAAAATGCGTATGATCAAATGCTCAAAGTAATTAAAAGAAATTTCTTTTTAGTTTAGATATGAAATTTTCTTTGTAGCGCTCATAATCGCAACTTTAATGAGAATTTTCGGACCTCGTAATATAAAGTATTATTCGGGACTACTACGTAAGTGATCATTCAATTCGTGAGACTTTTCGTCCTAACTGTTTGAAATGCCAATTAGGGGCTCTAATCCTTTCTTAAAAAAGTAATGGCCTTTGTTGTGAAGTATTTAATACGAGAACGCGGCTTCGGCCTCGAGTGACAATTTATCTTCGATCTGAGGCATTCTTTTTTACCTCCCGTGTCGCGTATAGTACTTTTTGGTCTAGCGAGGCCGAACTTACGACCTTCTCGATCGAGCGCCGGGAGAGAAAGTGGTACTTTGGGCCCGCTAGGCCAAAAAAGACTATTTCATGGATGCACTTATGTTCACTGCACGAAATTTAATTCAGTAACTTTAGTTTCGCTATGTAATCTTGTTCGAGCTTTCAGATTGGTTCTGGAGTAAGATCCATAGTAATGCTTTGGTTAATGAGGAATTAAACAGCGAAACGGAAGTTACTGGATTAAAATTCTTGCAATATTGAAGATCATGCGTGCATACCCCGGAATATTTAGCGTGTCTCTTCACCCAGAAATATCACTAGGGGTCAAATTAAAAAATATTGTCAGTGCACCGGATGCGCACCGAATCTTCCAAAGCTCGAGGTGTAGATCTGCAACTCTTTACCAGCTAAAGTAAGAAGTCATCGTTCTCTCAGTAGATTCAATCAATTTTCTTCATAATCTCGGTTAGATCACTTATAAATTGGATGACCGATGATACATGTTTATTTATTATTGTCTTTTCAATGTTTCATAATTTGTATAAATTCCTTGCTTAAAATAATAAATTATTCCTTCTAATCAGTAATTCAGTATTTAAGGAAAACAGTGTCCATTTAAGTTTAAAGATTTCGGTTGCAACATTTTTTTTTCGAGCGATTGCCGCTGTGTACTTTTGGCTGATTGCTTTCGTTTGGAGATCTTACGTACAGAGCAGTTTAAACGAGGTTGGCTCGTACGGAGCGAAAGCGAGCGCGTAATCGATAAGTTTCAGGATCTCCCCTTTGCAATTCACGACTCATTCAGCCGTTACACGCCGCGAATCGTGTAATCTCCCACGTTATCCGAGCCCTCGACAAAGGAGCCTCGACGCCCGGACAAAGGTCACTATTTCTCGTCTCTCGTCGCCCCCCTCCCCTCTTCACGAATCCAATAAATATCGGGTTTTTCGCTCGCCCTCGGAGCGCGGCGCACACCCACGCGCCTCGCGACTCGCCGTTTCCGGCGCGCGGGCTCCCGCGGCGCTATCGGCTTCCATAAATAAGCCGGGACTGAAATAAATTCATATCGGCCGCTGGATATTAGCGGACGCTCGGGGCGCGCTATCGCGCATCTGGCTATCGCTATCGCGGCCCATTCTGCCTTTCTCCGCGAATAGACATCTGCGCGTCGGCGAGTGCCTCGTGTCTTACTACGACCGGCCACGATCTCCTTCGCCACTTCATTCAACGCGAGCTACCGCGATAGCGACCCGTTCCTCGCCATTGTGTTTATTGATGCTTAATAGTTTATTGCGCACTTTGCCCCCTCCCTCCTCCGATGAATGTTCTTTTTCATTAGCCACGCGATAAATTGGCTTGAGTGATGGGACAATAGTATTTAGTTAATTTGAGCATTCATTTTTTATGATACATATTTAGCAAAATTCTTATGTAAAACTTACTTCGTAAATCTTTATAACCCACAAAAATTTCTCGATTGTTCAAATTGAAATATTAAATTCCTAAGAAAGCTTTTTGAATTTCGGCGTCATTTTTTTTTAAATTTGCATTTCTGAATGTACGGGTCAGGTGACCGATCACGTTCTCGTTTTAAATGCTTCACAACAAAGACCATCACTTTTTTAAGGAAGAGGGATCATTCTTATTTTCCCTCCCTTGTGACGTAATGTACTATTCTTGAAGGGAAATATGACCCATCCGAGTAATGCCTGAAACCTAAAAAATTCACTCTCGATTCGCTGAAAGGTAAACGAAAGACGCGCGTCTCCATCGAAGAGGATCAGACACGGGGAAAATTAAGCGTAATGGAACTCCCTACTCCGGCGCTGTCGCGCGCGGAATTGGCTCGCGATTTCGAGAGCGCGCGCGAGAGGCCGTTGCCCCGCGGCTCGCTCCGCGCGTGCACGCATCGGGACGAGCGACGGAGACGAGGCTCGCCCCAGTAATGGAGCGCGGAGCGACTTTCACGAGGCGCGCATCGAACGAGTCGGGGCCGCGACGAGAGAGGAGTCGCCGGCTTTTTGTCCCGCGAGCTCCCGATGTCTTCTTTTGGCGCTCTTCAATGGCTCGTAAACTTTGAGTTACGCTCGCACTTACGTGAGACATTGTTTTTGACGTTTCAGCAGACTTGGTTACGTACCTGAAACAAAAAAAGGAGTTGCGATTTATAGCAGGGGAAATGAAATATTCAGTAAGTTTATATGTTCAAAAAATGCAGTGGGGTATTAAATAAAAATTGATTTTTAAAATTCCCGTGCAAAAGCGTATTGTCCGATAAATTTTCTCGTGGTAAGTTGGTATTCGTACTTCTTTTAACCCTTTCAGCTTTAGTAACGAATCCAAGAAAAAATTCCACAGTATTTGTAGTTGTTTTTCTTTTCACAAAATCGTTTTAGTGTATTATTTTTTGCGAGCGTTATAAATGTGAAAACAGGATTTTCTGAACAAGACGAAAAAGGGCGAGTCTTTACACATGAAAGGAACACAAACTATTTTACTCCAAAAATATAAGCGCTTTGAGGATGAAAAACATTGATTGACAAACATCATCAATTTAAAAAGCTTCACACAAGTTGTAATTTTATTCGTAACGAGGAATAATCAAGTCGGGGAAGAAAAAAGCGACGGCAGGAGGGGCCGCGTGAAAAGAGACGTTCCAGGGCTTGATGCACATGTGCCTCGTGGCGAGAGTGCCACGGGGGGAACGAGAGCGTAGGAGAAGCCTTGAAGTGCCGCGCGGCTCGCCGTCTGCACGAGGGACACACGCGCTTGGCTCGGCGCCACGCTGCACTCCCGCGCCGCCTCCCAAGTGTCTCGATGCTCGCGAAAAACCGGCGAACGGAAAATCCATCGCCCGCGACGAAATCCCCCCTGGGCGTTATTTCTCGACGCCTCTTTGCGCTGCGCACTTGTCGGCGGCGGGAGATTCGCGGGAGCGCGACGCGCGAAACAAAGTGACCGGGTAACTATCGGAAAGCCGGGGTATGCGCACGCTGCTTTCTACTCGCTTCCCGTCAATTAGCCGGCTGTGTGCCGGCGACGACCCTGATTCCAGTTATGCGAACCCATGCATCATATAATGGCCCGTTCGCGTGCGCTTCCTTTCGTGCGCTCGCGCCAAATACGGCGATCCGTGTATCGCAAAACCGCAACGGGCTGACGAATTGGCTTTGTGCGCGTATGTATCCCTGGTAGAAAAATAACCATAAATTGGCCAGAATGTGATTGATTTTCTGGTAATTAATCTGACCAGAAGCGAGCGACAGCTTCTGATCAGACTCTGATCAAAATCGGGTCAGTTGTTGCTAATGGTGGATCGACTTTAACAGTTGTTTTTCTTTTTTTGTGATCCCCTTCGCTTGTTCGAAAACCCATCGATCCCCGCGAAAAATCACTCGACTTATATTGGAATGAAATATCGAAGGATCATAGCAACTTTGGTGTCGATAAAGTACGATGCGACGTAACCGTATTCGTACTGACGTGCTGCCTTGTGTCTGCGTACACGCTAAATCGACTGGAGTAAAGTTTCACTCTTATTCTAAAGTCAATTGACTGAAAGAGTTAAATTTAACTCTACAGGAATGAAATTTGACTCTAGTGGAGTAAAATTATCACTCTATAGAGTGATCTATAGAGATATCTATAGTATCTCTATAGAGTGAGTTTAGAGTGATCTCTACCTGTCACTCTAATTTTGAGCGAAAATTTCACTCTACTTACTCCAGTTGACGGAGTTACTTTCAATCTAGTCTTGGAGTCAAAATATGACTCTGTTGGAGTCAAATTTCACTCTAGCCGATTTAACGTGAAGTGTATAGTATAGTGCGTTGATCATCAAATTTTGACCAGATCAGTTAACCAGTCAGAAAAGATGGTAAATGTTCTATCAGGATCCTTTGTGAACTAAACCAGCGTTAAGATTAAATCAATTCGTCAATAATTCGGGGGGTGTAATGCGACTGTTGCGAGAAACGCGACGAGATTTATTTCGAGGCGAGGCGAGGATGCGCACGTGCGCCAAAACCTCGTAACCTTCCTTTTCCGTCTCCGCGGAGCTACCCGAGTCGCGCCATGTGCTCGCGGCAGCTTTCCCGCCGCGTCTCCTCAATTTTTCTTGTCCCCCAGCGCGCGTAGCCTCTTTCTTTTTTCGGCTGCTGGCGCGCGGAGCCGGCATCGCGTCTTCCCACGGGAAAGAAACGAGTCGCGCGCGAAAAACTCGTCTGCGCTCAAACCGGAGCTCTCCTCCCTCCCCTCTCGGCGCAGCAGCTTTCATTTCGCCCGGCAGATGTATTAACACTCCGTCCTTCAATTTCGCGTCGGCTGATATTAATCATCGGCGCTCGACGCTACGCGCAGACGCCGCTGGATTTCGCGAGAAAACGACCGTGGAGTTGCAGCGGGAGGGCCTTGCGGGGAGAAACTTGCAAAGTAACGCAAATAAAGCGACTCGTTGATAAGTCGCGCCGGCAACGTCGTTATTAATGAAAACGCCTCCTTTTTTGCGCTTCGCTCCCCATTCAGCGGGGCTCTCCGCTAATGAAAGCTCATTCGCGGTCATTAACGACCATTAACGACTTCGCCCTTTCTCTCGCGCGCGCGTGTATCTCCTCTTGCTCTGCACTTTTGTCCGTCGCCGTTGCGTTACTACTCGCCGGGGCCCCGATGAATGGCTCGCTCTGTACGATAAAGCGTCCGAGTGGATATCGCCGCCGGTGCTATCTTCCCCGCGGTTGCGAGTCCACGGCGAAAAAATCAATCGCGCTGACTCAAGGAGACAATTTCCATGTATAACTCGAAAGAAAGAGAGAGGGGGGGGAGAAACAGTTGCGTGCGGCGATAATCGTTCACCGGTGTTATTACGCGTGTAAAAAGGAAGTGGAACGAGTCGAGGCTGTAGGCCTGAGAAAACTCGTAGCTTTGTTCATTGTGTCTGTGAATTTACTGTTTAATAACTCTGCACGCGCGAATTTTATTTTCGTGGCACTACCGAGGTAGCGGAGGGAATTGAATTTTAAGTATTTTTATCCGAAGGTATCCATGTCATTAAATGACGTTGATTAATTGAATGAGTTGTTGCTTTGTCGTACGATGTTAAGGATGCGCTCGTATTATTCGCAAAGCGAGTATTTATTTTTTTCGGATCGATGATGAGTCCAACTAATTGGAAATAAAAATGATCTTCCCACGAGGAATGATATTCACACGAGGAGAGCGACGTGCCGATAGCTTCCCCGACGAGGGGGAAAAAATGTGCGCGCGCGACATCCGCCTCGAGTACTCGAGGGCATTTTTTCCTCTGCTTCTCCCCCATCGCTCTTTCTGTACATTTCGATGACTCGACGCGGCTCATAAATAAACATCGCGCGTACGGCTCGCAGCTTTTCAACGTGAAAAATTAGCGAGATAAAGTGCGCGCCTCGCGTACACCCCGAGTGTTTGAAGTTATGATTATTACTTCGCTACGGCGCGCTGCATTCGTAATTATATTTTTCAGCTGTGATTCATCATTGGGATACGAGGCGGCCGGGGAGAAAAAAAAGGCAATGACGAGATACGAAGTGCGAAAGGTGAAATGATGGAGCACCGAGCGTCGCGAGTCGTCCAGCAGAGAGCGTCGCCGGTTAACTTTGGCCAATTCACCGGGCGAGCCGCGTTTCTCCTTTCCGTCTCTTTTTTTTTCTCGCGGCCACCGCAACTTACGCTCGCGCCGACATCCCGCCCGACTGGCTCCGCGCCAATCCATCCTCGCCCGGCGTTTTTGCGCCCTCTCCCTCCGGGCAGGACCGAGCCGCGATCGATCGGCCGAGGGCCATCGAGCGAACCGGTCGCGGACGACTTTTCGCAATTCGCCTCCCGATAAAGGCCCGGGCTGAGTGGCGCTTTTAGGCTGCCGCCTCCTTGCTCCCGGCCGGCTCGAATTGACGACATTTAAATTCTATTAAGGGACGACGGCGCGCCAAGTTTTGCGCGTGTATTGGGTTTCCTGCACTCGCTAATGCCCCCCCGCTCGGCTTTCGACTCCGGTCGGGCTTCCGTCGCGACTTTTACAGTGCGACGACTCTCGCGGTTTCTCCTCCTCGTCTTCTTGACTTCGATCGGCTTGCTGACTTCGAAATGAACATATGTGCAATGAAAAAATGTTACAGAATCACGCTTGCGGAATACTTGGCGTGACCCTTTATAAAATGTAAATAATCAAGTTTGCGATACTGAGTTTTCTGTGCAGAACCGAAAAGTGTATATAATTATTGTTACTGAAGTTTGGACTCGATCATTTAGATTGGAATGGTATGAAAGCTTTATCAATGATCGGTCTCAATTACATAGCGTCAGCTGAAATAAATAGCTTTTTGATGATTTGAATCTAATCATTAGTTAATATTTTATTTAATTTTGTCAATGATGGTGGTTAATTTGTAAATTTAATTTACTCTGAGATTTGTAGACTATTTTATTCGTGAAAAAATTCTTCATTCAAAAGATGGTGCTTCCATGGCAAAGTAAATATGATGGTGCTGCCGTGGAAAAATAAATAATATGATACTGCTATTGCAGCAAATACTTAAGACCAGAATAAATCATGAAAGAAAATTATAAGCAGAGCTTGCTTAAGCTCATTCCGACGTAAAGCATCTCAGCAGGGCTTAGTGGCCATGGCTCTCCCGACTCCCAGTCGTGTATACATTGGTTTAGTTTAAATTTTTAGTTTAAATTAATTTTACTTACATTATACATTGTCATCTGTACAAAGTATCTGTTTATAACAAGTTCTTTTAACCGCTTTACAAAAATAGAGACTTTAATTAGTATGCACTGGTGTCCGCGCATTTCCAGTGGCGCCACTTTCGCATTCGCGTGCAAATAAAGCGGGTGGCGCGAAAAGTCGCGCGATTTGCATACAAATACAAGAGCAGGCAGGCGGAGACGAGTAAAAAAAGGAGCGAAGGGCCAAGGCTAGCAAGTCCGGTGCATGCAAATCCAGGGCGAGGGGGGGACTTAATTCGCTGCGGGATGGAAGAGCGCGCCTCTCTATATTAGCTCCTTTCTTTTCCACCGTTTAATGATTCATTCAGCCGGTCGGAGGGAGCGTTAATTCAATATATACCGATGTGTGCAGTTGCTGACTGCGTACGCTCGCGAAGGTCAATTCAATTTCGCGAGAGGCTTGCCTCGCTTTCGTTCTCTCCTCTCGTGCCCGAGGAAGACGTCGAGTATTTACATTAACAGCGAGCGCCTCGCTGCCGAGTTCATAAAACTTCTTTTCCCGCGCGCGGGAGCAGTGTGGTAATTTGCGGCGCGTTCATCAATCTGAATAAGAAGCGAGTCCAGCTGACATTCGGGACTTTTCTTCGAGCTTTTTTTTCGACCTCAATTTGAAATTTTAAATTAAGCGCGCTCGGTCTGTCGGTAAATCTTTTTTTTTACACTAGCGCTTATACGACGCGGCGGCAACGTCGATTCGCGTTGCTATGGTCAGCCATAAAATGGAGATTCAAAGCCGTTGAATATCAATAAAACCCGACTAGCTCCGTCCGCGTTCGCAAATACCGTCGTAAATACTTTTTCTGCGATTTCCAAGTGTAATGTCGTTAAAATCATTCGAAAAATAAAATATAATTTTTCTTAAAGAATAGGCGTTTCTTTCTTCGAAAATTTTTTTATCAATCATCGCGAAGCAGCAATTGCCTGGGAAGAATCTTGATCCTTGGTACAAGAGAATTCGAGGTTTTTCTACAAAGCCTTCGAGAGCAGCGGATAACTTTTTCCGCCTCGAGAAAGATCGGTTGCCTGCGGGCGCGCGGAAAATGAATTGCATCTTTCGCTTTTGAATATCGAGCATCGCTTTAATCAAGATACTCTCGGGACGATGCAAATTGCACGCAAAAGGGACTGGAAAAAAAATGTCGGATCACGTTATTAATTACGGCGTAATAGCAGTTTCGAGTTCAAAATTGAAAAGTGCGCGATCGCGGCACAATAAATGCAAATCAACCCCCGCGCCGCGGCGCCATTATTCACAAGTGAAGCTTTTTTTTAAGATCGAATCCCGCGCACAAAGTAACGAGTTTATAACCGATTTATCAGTCAGCCCCCCGCATTATCTAAATAGACTCGACTGTAATAACCGGTCTTTTACATACGCGAGCATTTAGACGCCGCTCGGATAATGTGCGTATGATCAAGCGGCGCTCAATCATATCCCCCAGTTCGATTTATTATAATTGCACGCACCACCGACCAATCATACGACAAGATTCGCATTCTCGGTAGAAACCGAGCCAGTCCACGGACTCTACACGCTGGACTCTGTATACGCGCTGATAATAATCGCGGCTACGCGGAGGAACGAGACGTCGGCGCGCAACCAGTTTGCGCTTACACGAGTTCCAATCTCTAGTTTTTACGACCAGCTCCTCGATACCTTGCGTATATCTTGCACGGCGATATGCACCGGAAATACTAAATTCCCCTCCCCCGCTGTCGCACCGGAAATCAGTAGAACTTCTCGCTCTCTCCCTCTCTCTCTCTCTCTCTCTCTCTCGCTTTCTCTCTCTCGCTCTTGCTCTCTTGTGTCGATGAGTGATACTAAGAATATGCGCGCGCCGATCGTCCCGGCAGATTGTTGACGGAAGCGAGCGCATGAATTACAGGCCATAAAGCTGCTTTGTTTTTCTGTTCCTCTCCGATGGGCTCAATAAAGACGCAGTAATGAACGAGTTAGCCCTGCTCTTATCGAGTGTGTGTCCACTCCGATTATAGGCTCGATTACGGTCCTCTAAAGCGCACGCGAAAAATCGGTAATGGCTATCACTCGCTGATAAAAAGAGAAAAACTCGCGCAACAGCATAATGAGGCGAGGTGGAACGCTGCAGTTGCCGCATCGATGCACGGAGAAACGCATCGGCTTACGACGCGACGGGCCGAATAACGAGTAGCGGGTGGTCGATGGGCGTTAATACCTAAAGAGCCGCGCGTACGGCAGCGGCGCGCAAGAAAGAGCGAAGGAAGTACACCGGACAGTCGCGCCGCGAGGGCAGACACGTCTTCCCCCCGGGGCGACGAGCTACTTACGCGGTCCATAGCAAACCGGTCCGACGACGCGCTTCATCTAGTTCTCCCGCCGACGGAGGGGGGGACAAGCGCTCCGGTTTGGAGAGAGCGCGCGGATCTACGACTCGACTCGAGCGAGCTCCGCTTGGCGTCCTTTTCAGACACGTTTATCGGCTGTTTAAATTGCTGTACTTGCTTAAGGTAGTTCTCTTAATGTCAAAGGGACTTTCAGAAATCATTTTTTATTTTTTTGTCCTTAATAAGGCCACGTAAAGTGTTGCTTGAAGAGGAAAACTTGGGAAAGACCTTTTGGGCTTTGGGGATAGTTTTTTTATATGTGGGATAAAAAATATAATTATTTTTTGGGTGATTTTATAAAGTTTATTTTTGCGCGTTTTCAATGGATACGTTAATGTTGGATAACGAAAGTAAAACAAACAACTTGGACAAACCTAAGCTATTAGTAAATCAAAACTAAATAATCAGTAAGAAAATAAAATATTATTTTTGGACCAGTGGAATTAGCGAAAAGAAAACTGCTAACATTTAATTAATGTTAATGGTTCGCAACTAATTTATCTTTAGAGGTGCAAGAAAATTAATTGTTTAAGGAATACAGGGTAGACTTGGAATTTGTCCGAAGTCACCACTGATGTATTGCACAATCCTTAGTTGAAGAGAGTGAAGAAAGAATCGGGTGATGTAGTGAGATTAATGGGGTGGGGTAGATGGGGTTATCAAATAATGCCGTAGGCTATTTTAAAACTTTTAAAAGTAATTACTTCACCAAGAAGAAAATTAACACAAGTATATTTCCTTTTACACAAAAATCGATCCCGTGCGGATCTTCTCCGATTTCCCGAAAATCTGTTACTGTCTCAGAAAAGAAAGTCAATTATTTTTCTTTTCGTAAGAAATGCGTCATACGCACACTAGAAACGTGATACATTTCTCAATCACTTAATTTATACCATGTAAAACAGCGATCGACTAAAGCATAGCTTACAAAGCCATATATCATCCAACATATAATTCTATCAAATGACTTATGAATTGATAAAAAAATATTAATAATACAAACATTGCATAAATAATTAAATTACGTGCTTGAATAAGCGGTATAACCGTTTTATTTCTTGCGTCAGTAAGAGATAAGCCAATAAAATCTTCAAATGCGAGAAAAAAAAAAAGACATACCGCTACTTCTGTCTGACACAGTGCCAAAAATAACAAACGAATCCCAGGAAATATCATAAAAAGAACATCTGAAATAACAGCCAACGTTCCAATTTTCCAAATTGCAGATATTTAATTATTCCCAACAAGCCGGCACTTATTCTCCAAAGTGATCCTCCCCCGCGCGCATATAGTCGTAACGCTCGACTTTATTAGGCAGTCTCGCGGAGGACACACCCGAATTCGGGCAGAATTTTATTACAGGCGATACACGGCGAAACATCGACGCTTTCACTTATGCCCGGTAGATCCACTCCCTGTAAATACAGAGCGGGAGGCCGACTTGCCCGGGTGCCGCGCGCCCGAGACAAAGAAAGCTCCTCGCCTCTCTCTCTCTCTTTCTCTCTCTCCCTGTCGGTTCCTCCCTCGCGCCGAGGGTCCCCGCAAAATTCAACCGGCGCAGGCTATATGTACACGTCCTATCCTGCGGTTTCGCTGGGGATGAAGCCCCGGCGTCTCTCCTCCGTCGTCACATAAAGTCGCCTTCATTTCTCTTCCATATCCTCCCTCTTTCTTTCTCTCTCCTCTTTCTGTCTCTTTATCTCGTCTCCGCCTCGCGCTTCGATATTTTTCTATTTTCTCGGTTTTTACGACAACCTCGTGGCTTATCTTGCGCTTTTCTGCAAAATTTTCCGCTTTGCCGTATCGACTGCTATAGTCGAGTGCTCGTTGACCTTTATTACTTCATGCTCTTGCCGTTCAGCCCATTACTGCCTGAGTGATGTATTCGCGTTTGTTTAACATAAGGCAAAAGGAAAATCATTTGTTGAGGATATAGTGACATTTATTAGTGCATTATAATAAAGATTTATAAGCATAGGCGACATTCTACAAGTTTTTACCGACCGCTTATTGACAAGATTTATTTCGAACACACGGATTGTAAATATTTTAATAAACATCTCGTAGCGAGTCTTACATGCGGAATCAACCGATAAAATTATCCTTCATGAAAAATTCAATAGATAAATTGAACACCCGGAGACGTGACCAATTTTCTCTCAACGGAAAGTGTATTAATACCGCGCGACGTGGAAATCCGAGCGACGTGCCCTATCGTGTTCCGAATCCCAAATTATTTCTAGTCGCGTATATCAGAACGACATAATCTCCGTAACGAGGCTCGTCTCCTGCCGTCGGCGCGCGGACACGCGGCCAAATCTAATAAGCGCGCCCATCGGATAAATAAGACGGTGGCGCGGGAGGGAGAGGGAAACGTCGAAGAGGGTACGCACGTATTACGGCCGCGAGTCAAAAGGAATTTCCTCCAGGTGCGCCGCGCCTTTCTCTCGTAATCCCGACGAACGACTTTGCGGGCCGAGCGCACCCCCTCGGGTCCGGCTGCGCGTAACGGGATGGTAATGGACGGGCGAGCCGGTATTAAGACGCCACGCTGATTGCGAGCTACGGCGGGCGGCGGGGTTTTATTGGGAATCGTTTTCGCGACTATTCGCTCGCGACATCGCGCTCCGATGTGTCAATCCGAGAACGAGGAAAGCTCGCGTGACGGTGTTGCGCGGAAATACGGGAAACGCACGGGTAAAAATGTCGCCGATGTAGCTGTAAAACTGGTGTGCCAATATTTTTCTCCGATGCTGCGAGAAAAATAAGAAGCGATATAAGTGGACTCACTGATGAATAGATGTATTTATGCTAATTTTTCGATAAATACGAGATCGATAAAAATTACTGAGTAATCATCTCGATGATACGTTAAATAAGTAGATGCTCATTTCGAGAAAAAGAAAACGATCGTCAGCGGAAATCTATACGGTACGCTCATCAATCCACGAGCCTCGCGAAAAAGATAAAACTAAAATATAACGCTAATAAATAGTATATTACAGTACAAGTGCGATAAAAGTGATTTTTGGACTCGTGTGAGGTTAGCGCCCGAGCGAAGCGAAAATCAGTTACCGCACTTGTATCATACGATATTGTATAGTACAACGTGCGAAAACGCCGATTTATTTTACGCTTGCGTGCGATAAACAGGCGTTTTTCGCACGGCATGCTATAAAAAAATGTTCGATCCCTTTTTATATAACTTATCCGCGTTAATTTAACGAATATACGCGATTTCTCCGAGTGCAATAATCCGGGAACAGAGATTCCGCCGCTTTTTACTGGCACTTCGGGGGAAAAGTTTTTCCCTCGGCGCCAGCCGACAGTGTCTTCGTGATGCAGTGGCTCGACTTGAGTCGCTTTTTCGGTGAGTGGAATATCTTGTTACCCGAGGATTCCCCGGGACTGGTCTATATGTGACGCGAACATGCACGCATCGCTCGCACGACCGAGGGGCTCGCTCCCGACTTTTTCCCGTAAGGCGTTCGGATCCGCATGAAACCTGGATTTTTACATTGGCTATTATCCCGCAGTTTCTATGCATTCTTATCTCCGCTTCTTCCGGCTGCTCGATGTTTTCTGTGATTTTGGCAAAAACTGACAAACTTTCGGGGAGGATAGTTTCTTTTTATTTCTCTTTGAATAGTGTATATGTTCAAGTTTACTCAGTAAAATTAATGTTTAATTAATCGAATATAGGTGAAAGTATTAAAGTACACTTTGATTGACTTGTTCGTATTTACTCAGTAAAATTAGTCTAACAAAGGTAAATTATAAATTAGAATGACTCTAACGTTCCGAAAATCAAATTGATAAGAAAAAGGCTTTATCGATCTTACGGAACTACTTATTCAAACGGTAGCAAATGCCCACCGCTTGAAATTAATAGCCGCGTTTAAGTAAATTATAATTTTTGCTTTTAGCTACTATCTCATGGATTCTACCTTTTTGTCTGTCTCCAATTTTTGGTGATATTAGCTGTTTTCTGTGATTTTGGCGAAAAATCTGGGAAACTTCTTCATAAAATAATTTTTTCAACTCTGGCATGAAAAGAGCTTCTTTTCACGCCAGAAAGTGGCGTAGAAAATCGCGAATTTCAAGCGTTC
>JAXIUT010020097.1:0-18661 GCA_035586675.1 Eurytoma californica | reverse complement strand
AGGGAGGCCGAAAATACAATCTTTCGAAAACGGCATAGGTCGGAAAGTTGTATTTTCGGTCCGCTAGGCTGTAAAGGAATTGTTTTTATATTGAAGTTAATATTGAAAACGCGTCAAATAATGCCTCTAGTATATTCTTAATAAAGTATTTTATAAAAACAGATACCCTTTGGTACTTATCCAAAAGAAGATATAGTGCACAGCAGTCCCTAATGCGTATTTAGTCGTGGGAAGAATGTATTTAGTCATAATAAATTATGTTCATTCATCAAATTATAATTTCAGTAACAAAGTTCATTATTGTATGTTTAAATAATGCCCTCGATAATGCCTGTAGTAAGTCTATCAAGCTTAATTCAAACACCTCAAGTAATTATATCTGCACAATTAATTACGGTTACCATTTTAACACTTTCGAAAATATTCATCCATTAGCAGCAGAACGCAGATGCTTAAGATTTCACATCCAACGAGGGCAACCATTAGACGTCCAGGATCCGTCCAGAAACCAGTCATTAAACGAACCATCTCAAAAAAAAAGACGAAAAAAAAGGAGCGCGCGCGAGCGCTCACCGAAAGCGTCGTAAAAAAGGCGAAAAGCAAGACCGTAAGCAGTGCGCATAACGAAAACAGCATCTGCAGTTTCGAAACGAGTCCATTTACGCGATGGCGGTGGGTAGCTTCGAAAAAAGCCGCTTCAGAAAAGGCCATTACATGCAATCCCGCGAGTATTCGCGCTCGGCGGAGCGGCCTAGACGGGGAAAGAGAGGGAGAGGGAGAGAGAGAGATGGTTAGAGCGGGAAAGCGGAGGAGCGACAAGGTGCGGATTTTCTCACACTCGCCGGGCGTCGAGACACGCGCCGAGGCGAAGCCGTGAGTCGCGGTGTCGCCGCCGGCGACTCCTACACCGCTAGATAAGAGCCCGGCTGCTTACTCGCTGCCGCGTGAAAACGCGTCTGCTTCGCGAGTGCCGCGAGAGAAAAGTGTTCCTGCCTCGTGCGGGATATGTGCCTCTTTCTTAGCCACGGATGGCTCGCTCGTGCCGACTTGAGATCGGGCTTAAATGAAAAATCGGACGGCGCTGATAACGGTGATTCATTAGGTCTACCGTGAAGCTTTTCAATTTCGGCAGATAATTTTAAATGAGTGTGGTCGAATGGTTATCTGTTAGCATTTAGTTTCAGTGCTTTTGGAGATTTACATTTTAGATTTGACGGCTCAACAATAACTGATAGGCTCGTAACCTTTGTGCAGATCTTCATTACAGATAACTGTTCCTGTCACGAATTTATAGTTAAACAGCCTTGATACAAGCAATTTCGCGCGTAATATGTCTATATTTAATTTTTATGTACAATTTGAATTTACGATATCCATATCTATATTGATAGTAAAATTAATTGTTTCATTGTTGAATTGCATATATGGGTATTGCAATTGTCTATTACTTTTACTCCCGTCAGAAGCTTATACATCTTATTTAATGCTTTTCCCTCAAACAATTGTGCTAACATTTTTTATAGCAGTCTTTCTTTTTGTACATTAAATGAAGTAAGTGAGTCAGCAAAAAAAAGGAAATCAACAAGTGTCTAAAATGCACCGCAGCACTCGCAATCGGAATTAAAGAAATGTTTACTCGGACAAAACGATTAGCTGCAACAACAGCTTGCTCGAAAACAAAAGCCCTAAATTTCGAGACGTAAAAAGAGCGAACTTTCCCTGATTCATATCCCAACTGCTAACAAATAGCCTTCGTACGAGGTGAACTCTCTTTTCTCAGGGCAAGAGAGCCACTCCGCGAGTCCGCCGCGCGGAGAGTAGGGTAGGGGAAAGTAGTCGAGAAAGAAGAGAGGGACGAGCCGAGATGAAAAGGAGTGTCTTCTCCCGCTGCCGGAGCTGCTGCACGAGTTCCCCACGAGGCGGCTTACGCCGTCGGGTCAATGAACACTCTCTCGCGTCTTTTTCTCTCGAGTCTCCCTCTCTCTCGCTCTCTTCTCCTCCAGGATTAGGTGTATACCTATATGTCAGACGCGGAACGCTTATAAGTGTGGCAGTTCCATCGACGCCGGACGGACGCTCACGTGCTAGAGAATCGGCGAAATTGTATCGGGGAAGGTCTGCAGATGAAAATCTTGGTCCGGACTCCTTTGTTGCTACGACTCGGAGCGATGAGTGCCGCGCGAGAGAGAGAGGGAGATACGTGGGATAAATAGGAATTATTTTTTATCCCGTGGGGGCATCTGATCGAGGCTTCCTTTCCTCGGAGCCGTCGATTCTTTAGTTCGCATTTTAATATTCGATAATAATCGAGCGCCACGGTGCCATTGTTGCGGCGGTATGAAAGGTGAAAGATGTCGGATTTGCAGATTTGAATTCAAAAAGGATGAGTGAAAGGTTGAGGGGATCCCTTTGTTTTGTGATATTTGTTTGCATGCAATTACTTGCGCACACGTAAAACTGGAAGAAAAGGAAAATAAATACAATAGGAATATCATTTTGTTGTTTCAGAAAAATCGATAATAGCGATGACAATTAACGAAGATAAAGATATTAATTGCAGAAAAGATAAGCGACTATAATTAGATAGCTAACAGTAATTGAGCATTCAATTAAGCCCGGAAATGATTATTATCAAAGATTATAGACACCGCATTTATTCAAGTGAAACATAATTCAATGTTTTATACCCAAGATTATTGCGAAAAATGTTTGACCAATGTATCAATGAACCTTAAAAGTGTTAATGCACTATTAAAAGTTAAGTGTGCATTGTGTTTAATGAATGTACGCATTGTTCAAATAAATTTATTTTCTAGTTATCCTTTATCCACGGCTATCCTAATCACTTACTTCTTAGCTATACACAGCGATGAACACGCGATAGTATCCAATAATCGCGCGTATTCAACTTACAAATACATCGGCTTTCAATTACAAGTAAAGTGAAAAACTTGGCCTATGAACATCGATTGAACACCCATAGCAGTATAAGTCATGAGTCATCATTTCGAGAACATTACCGCTCACCAGGCGATATTAACGTCGGTGTTTGGGCCGGTCAACTTCCCATAACAGAGCATTGTAAATTCCATCAGCGATACTTCTACGCGACTCTTAATCGAGCCTTTTTCATCGGCGAGCGTTCATTCAATCAAGCAACAGCGCATGCAAGCCCGAGAGCGCGCAACCATAATTAACATTAATCAATCATCGGACCGGGGTAGGTAATGTTCGGCTAACGCGGCGCGTTTGTTCCCTCTGACAGCGCGCGGCAATTAGTTCCTGTACGAATCATATTTTACAGTTCGCTCGCTAATCCGATGCCCGGGTCAACCGGCGAATCCATTTCGATCCGAGCCAATTAGTGCCTTTCTTTTTTTGCAGACGCAAACTTTGCTAACGTTTTGATGTAACCTGCAGGAATGTTAACTTTCAATGAGGAGTTAAATGCTTTGGCAGTCGAATTGCGGATTAAACGAACCTATGCGCAAGTGAAGTTTGATCGGAATTATACGAAATCATTGTTTAAGAGATTAAAATTAGTACACCGTGAATTTGGTAACTTGACCACAAATATTTTAGAGATAAATTTAGAGCTAAATTTAGAGATAAATATTTTAGAGATAAAAAACGAAAAATAAAAGGGCATCTTCCAAATTACTTGTTACCTTCAAACTATTCATATCATTTTTCAACTTTATATAGCCGCATATATGATTTTTTTTTCATTTTTATCTGTTTAATTTTAGATTTTGTAAATATTACCATTTTTCTATCGATACATTGGTCGATGTTGGTTATAAAAAAGTTCAGCTAAGCATAATAAAAGTTTAAGAACACCTCATAACCATTCTTCGTTATTATCTTCACGGTGACAGTACGTGGCAATTAGTTCCTGTACGAATAATATTTTACAGTTCGCTCAGAAATCTGACGCGCCGAGTCAGCTCACGAATCCATTTCGACCCGAGCCAATTAGAGCCTTTCTTTAGCAGTCTCAAACTTTGCTTACATTTCGATGTAACCCGCAGGAACGGTAACTTTCAATGAAGAGTTAATGCTTTTGCAAACGAACTTTTGTTAAAGCTTATGGAAACAAATGGATTTTCAGTAATGAATAATGTTTGACGAACTTTGGAAAAAAAGAGAAGAAGAGCCGCTGGAGTAACAACCTGAAGAAAGTTAAAGCCAACAACTTGGAGATTATCATTCAAAGCATATTCATGGCATTAAGAGTGGGAACTGGCGCATCAAGAAATGAGTTAAGTTCACGTTGAACTTCCGTTTTGCTGTTTCAGCCTGCGATATTCCGCCCCCCTCTCCTTAATGTATCTCCGTTAACATCTCTGCTTCTCCGGCGTGTATCTTCGCGAGGCATTCAGAGACCAAGCCACTTCTGTTCTATCGCAATCCCGTCCTGTATACTGCACTTCTCTCTTGGCGTATACTTCGCATTTTGGTGTGATACCCTCTTCAAGTTCAATGTTCCCTCGCCAATTGTTTGCTAATTTTTTGCTCGATTATTTACTAAGCCCCGCCGCGTCACTGAACTTTAACGCTCGGGCAAATTTTACTCGAGCGTAACAGTTTTATATCAATGCATTATTCTCCATTAAAAGTTGATTGCAAACTTTTACCTGTCCGTAAAAGTTAAATTTACTTTATCCTCGGTAAGAAAAGTACGGCCGTTTAGCATGAGTTTTTAGGCGAGTGAAAGCTTTCGCAAACAGATTAAATATTTTCTATTCTTCCTGAAATTCAATACTTCTTATTTGCAAATTAATCTTTCGTGGTTCCGCAACTGACACGCGCGTAGGCAGCACTGACACACATATCGCTCTTTAGGAAAGAAAGAGCTAGAGTCTCGTGACTTCGATCAGCGTTCCATTCACGTAGTAAATGATAGTAGGCAAAAGTAGCCTTTTCAGGAGCAGTCGAGCGCCGCTGACTTATAATAAATGCACCTATGCAGCAGAGTTGGATTATAAGAAATGATGCGAGTTTTTCGCTGAGTTTGATCGATTTTGCATTAAAAGTTTCTGTTTTACTCTTAAAATTATACAACTTTTATCTTATCGTAATTGACATTTTTTTCCCCGCATTTACAATCTCACTTCTTGAGCCACAAATCAAATATCGATTTTTAATTTTATCCAAGTCGTTCCATTTTTTTATTTCTTATCTTATAACACTAAAAGAACACGAAAAACTTAGGTCGACTGTTTTATACATCTTGAAAAACGATTTAAAGAATTTAAAGGGAGAGAAACTGCAGAATCACTGAAAATGTTGTCCGTCACCATTCGATAAAGGCTTGGCGGAGAAATTTCTTTTGTTTCAAGACGTTTTTACCATTACCCGGCTTGAAAATGCCACTTCTCATCGGACCGAAAAAGATTGGCTCGTCATTGACCGCAAAGGCCATCAGACTGTGCGAACAAATGGCGGGACTCGTCCGAGGTGGCCGATCGGGCGCCGGGGAAAACGAGGGCGCCTAACGAAGAGGACTTAAAAGCGGCGTAAGGACGTGACTAAGTCGGCAGAACGGAAGGACGATCGATTTCCGGATGATCGCGCTCGGTAATTACGGTCGTCCGTTACGGCGCGATGCGCCGGCACCCACTTGGCCGCGCCGTACGGTTCCGATCCCGTGGCCGCGCTGCATCCGCGCGCGCGTGCCCCGCAGCGGGCGCACTTTCTATTCACTTTCGCCGTGGCAGTCGCGCCGCGGCGTCCGCGATCACGACGTAAAGACATCGCGCCGCTCTTGTGCCGCATCTCTCTCTCGTGTGAATTTCCCAGGAAAAGGGGGGCCCCGCCTTGGCTGGGAGAGTCGGCGGAGAAAAAAAAATCGGTTACGGAACGGTACTGTCGGGACGTGCGGTAGTCGGGGTCGTGATGTATGGATCGATTATATTAGGGAAAAAAACGTTTCACTTGCTTTTTCTGTTAGACTAAGTTTGCTAGATTTACTTACACGAGAGACGGTTGTTTGCTCGACTTTGCTCGGACCCACCTGTAACAAAAAGGGAATTAAAAATTAAATGATCGATCGTAAGAAATTAGTAAAGTGTATGGATTATTATGTTTATTTTAAATATTTAATGGCAACTGATTATCTTTTGAACACTGTACAGATATACAGGGTGTCCAAAAAGTACCGGGGCGGTCGATTTCTTCAGAACCGAGGCCAAAAATAAAAAAAGTTGACCTTGAAATTACCTTGAAGGTCATGGTGAAGGTCAAAATCAAAGTCACCATTGTACTCGTATTTTAAAATCCAACAACTTTTGTATTTGTCATTTTTTTATTCCTGGTCTCGGTTTTGAGGAAATCTACCGTTCCGGTATTTTTTGGATACCCTGTATAAGAGACAACACAAAAAACGTTGGCATATTATTTAACCAGAGGTTAAATATTATTTACCAAAAAGCTGATAATTATCCGAAATACCTAATTATGAATTTACTACCTATTTTATGATGAAAAATTAAAAAAACAAGGAATGTTTCACTTCAACAATTACGTAGGCTACTTTAGAAGATATTTTGAACAGGAAATGCGTTTTTTCAACGCTTAAAAAGCACGGGAGTGAATGTGGTGTCATTCCACGGTTTAGTCACAGTGAAAAAGTACCAGGGGCGGGACGCGAACATGGGACTGCCGCCCAGTAAGAAAATAACTCTAGTTGCCTGGTGAAATAACGTGGAACTTGTCAGGGCACCTGCTATGGCCCTGACATGTCATGTAATGGAGTGTTCATCAGAGCCTCGCAGTTGAACCGTAAAATTTCAGTAGCCTGCGATCCTCCTATTGACTGCCCCTGTCACGCCTAGATAATGCAAGTCATGTCATTTATAGCGAATCACATGGCTTATCACGTGCTTACAATAATAACCTCAATTTCAACCATCGAGTACCTTCCTGTAATAGTAATCGTTTCTCACTTTCATTTTAATTATAGGAGATTAATAATAGCGAAAAATACATCATTTGTAGTCATCACTATATCAGTTGTTATAAGCTAAGAATATTAAAAGAAATATTTATCAAAATCTTGCTTGTACTTTTAATGCACTTTCATAGCGCTCTGATAAATTCCTAACTCCGGTTATTTTAATATTCGTACCTAACGATCGCCTCATTACATGCCAGTGCTAATAGGATATGACGGGCACGTTATACAGACCTAGATGTCTTAAGTTGGTTTCTAGTCAGGTGTGGAAAAGTTCAGCTCTCTAGCCACTGAGCCACTGAGCTCTACATTCTAATTTCATTAACTATCCTCTTATTATTCTTTACAACTCGTACGAAAAAAAATAATTCATATTGCTCCATCAATTCTAGGACACATTGCTTAGCTGATGCAAAAACTCGTTATCTTTAGCCTTAAGTTAATGAAGTTTATTAGGCACTAATAAAAAAATCATTGGTCTCCCCTCGAAAGGTCATTGCGCAGACAATTTGTGCAACCGCACAAGTCTCATCGACGCGCGGCAAAATGCAATATCGCGGCGAGCGCGAGGACAAGCAGCAGCTGTAATAATCCCATTAGAATCGAGTACGGCAGCGGGGCCGTCAGACACGCCCGCGAAATTAAACAGCGAACTGGTGCCGATTTGCGAGAGAAAATCGAGAGTGCGCCAGCGCAGCTCGCGCCCGGCCCTCTCGCTCCCTCGTCATTCATTGTTTCGTCCGTTAACCATCGTTAGCGGTCGTCAGTCTCCGCTTGTCGGCGCGGCCTGCGCCAGGCCGCAAAACCGCGCCCCGAATTCACCCGCCCCACCCGTGGATTAATAATTTTCTCAAATGCCGTCGGATTGACGGCTATCCTCGTGCCATCGAACGGTGTGGCTGTCTCATTTTTTGTCCCTCGGAAGCTTCGTCCGATCTAATTTTCAACAATCCATGATTATTCTCATACGCACACTGATAGGACAGGTACATAAAATACAATTACCAATTACGTTAGGTTCAAGATCACATCAAAGTCAAGCTTGTAATTTCTGAATATTTTTTTAGGGATATTTAGTTCCTGGTAAAAATCTGTAAGTACTGAGGTTATCTGACACAGAATTTGTGTTGAGTAACCCCAAGAACATATCAGTCCACTGAATGTGGCCTTTTTGCGTCTGTGCAATAGAACATTTTTGATATTCATATAACCTCATTAAAAATAACAAAGTTGACTTTGACATTACCTTAAACTTGACGTGATGGTGTCCACAAATGTAAAGAAATCCTAGTAGAGTTTATGTGATATAGACCTTTTATTATTTTTTGTATAATTAATAGACATTGCAACATACTATTCCTTGACCACGTTGGTAGCTTCGAAGGTTAGACCAAAGATAGAAATATCTCGTTCATGGTGAGAAAAAGAGACTAATAACTGGCTTACGACTCAAGAAAGCTGATAGTGGATTTGTGGCTAAATATTACCGGTAGATCGCCTTTTTACAATCGGAAACGAGTTACCATCTCTATTGAGCAACGAGCATCAAATGTGTCATTAACATTTTTCAGTCGCAATCGAGTTATCACCTTACTTTAGCCGCAATTAAAACTCTATGCGTGACGTATGTTTCTGTTAAGTACAAACACATTCCATTAAACATTACAGAAATCTTAAAATTTATTGAATAAATTCGACTGAACATAAAATAAATTTTTGATAACTCACTGCATACTGAAATCTCGAGCCATAAAAAAAGAGTATTTAAAAAAATTGTGCGCACGCGGTATTAAAGTAGAAAATGTACGAGTCGTATATAGCTAATTCTACCTGTCATTTTCGCATAAAAAATGTCGCAGACCGTATTTTAAAAAGCAATAATTCAAAACGATAAATAATACGAAACTTTCATGCATGATAAATAATGGAATCAATTAAAATCATTGCATTTATGCAGAAATCTTTAGTAGCATCCATTTACTGTATATTTTATTTCAAGTGATCAAAATAGATAAATATATAAATTCAAATTTGCCAAATCTGTAAATCTTCTGATCATAGGAAAGTTCTCCTGCAAACCCAAAAGATTAAAACTGAATCTAAAACCTACACATGTGCAAACATTTTTTTTGTCAGCGAGTAAGCAATTTGGAAAAGCTAAAAAAAAGATAGATGGAAAAGGTCGTCTGTATGGATCGAGGTATGGATTCAAGAGAATCGCAGCTATATCCAGCTCGTATTCTTCCCACGTTTCGGGGAAGATCACTTCCTGCAGCAGACACCGGCAATGGGTATCGCGTCGTTCGCGCGCCCCGCACAATACCGAGAAAGAGAATAGTCAGGCCAATCGATGCGGTGCGGGTTCGCGGTCTCGGCGAATCGGGCGATGCACTTTACTTAAGTGCATATCTATAATTTACGAGGGCCAATAAGGGGGCGGATCCCGAGCGAGTCCGCGGCCCATTGTCGGTGCCCTCTTTCCGCCGTGGAAATGCAGCCCCCCACCCCCGCCTCTCCTTTATGCCCAGCCAGCTTCCTCTTGACGCCCCAGCCAGGCGCGCGCGTGTCAAACTCAACTGTTGCTCCGAATCCCTTGGAAATTTCGAGCCGCCGAGCGCCGGTGTACATCGTAGCACGGAGCCGCAGCCGCGCGGTATTGGCAGCAAGTTTGGGGCGCCGGCGCGTTATGTTTCTAAACAAGCCGCGGCTACGCGAGGCGACAATGATCGATGCCCCGGCAGACGGAAACTTGGAGGCCAAGGCGCTGCTCGCCCAGCGCCAATGTTACCGCAACAAATTTGCCAGGCTCCGATGTTCCGACGATGTAACGCGTTTCTTGTGCAGCCTGACAGACTGCAAGAAACACGGAATTTCGGATTGAATTGAATTACAGTTTTTGCCGCTTTGCGGCTGAAGTTTCTAACGAGCCGAGGTGTTTGAAAGGGATTACGATGACAAGACAGCGAATGATCAAAATATAATTCATTCATTTCTATTCATGATATGTGAATAAGCGAAAATTCACTTATAATAAAATACATAGGAACACTTATTTCACTTCTTCATTGGAGAGATCGTTCCCTGGTAGATATTGAATCCATTTATTAACTATTTAGTAGACAGTGATACTTCGAAATAAGCAAAATACTTAGGGCTTTCCCCTTTTGATGAAACGCTTTTTCGGATTATTTTATCCCATATTACGTGTGAAGAATAGATTCAAAGCATAACTCGATTTAATGTTCTAGCGAAAACGTTGCTTAGAGCTAAATGAAAACAAAAAATTAATAGACACTTTTGAAATTCATTACATTTCATACTAGAACGATAAAAATATGATTTGGCGTTTATTAAATGATTCCGAATAAACGTAGTTTAAAAATTTTTCGCCACGAGAGTTTGAAATCGTCACTCACTTTGGTTATCAACATCGATTAAAAGTATTTAATTTTGTCCGTGTTTGAAGCACTATATTATAAATTAATATAATATTTCGTTACAAATTTTTCATTTTGTAAAGGGTCTAATTGTATTAAAAAAAGTATTTCATTGATATACTTGACAAGAGCCATTAACTAACGATTCTGTTCATTTTACATGTTTTTATTTCTACGAAGGAAGTAAAATTAAAAATCCTATAAAACGGAATTTTGCAAGATCCTGATGAAATTCAAAAACTTTGACAATGAACTATCTAATTGAATGATGATGGTAACAACTGAAAATGACAGAAATCTTTTAAGCTTCTGACTAAATTATTCCAATTAGGAGCAATTTCCGAATTATTGAATCATTAATATAACGATCAACTTCCACACTGTGAAGCACTAACGAGTTTAATTAATTTTCAAGGATAATTAATTATTGATAATCCACACACTACGCGAATTATTAGTGAATTTCATCGTCAAGGTCATTAAATAAAATTTTCAACATTAAACATTGACTATCGCAGGAGTTAATCTTCGATAGTGTGCGAGACCTCGAGTAAATTGACTAAACCCCGAAATTGAAACTTTAGCAGAAATTACATTGGATCGCGAAATAAGTAATTAGATTATTCTGAAATTAGTTTTGTCTTCTTTAGATCCCCCATCTGGTCGAGTTACTGAATTTTCAGTTCAGATTTTGCGGGAACCGAAATTAATTACACCTGGGCGGAATCGCTCCTAACTAGTTCTGATATCTCACAAGCAGACGTTCTCTTCTCCCAAACGTTATCTCTTATCTCCATACATAGCTTCCGAAGCGGAGATTATATTAATGTTGAGATGAGCCGAGCGATAGACCTCATAAAAAGTAAATTTGCATGAAGAAATTACTGCGGCAAAAAGTACAGATAAAGCTGATTTTGTGAAATTTTGTAGGAACTGTAAAATGATTATTAAAATCCAGTAAAAATGAATTAAAAGTGCATTTTGAAAATACAAGTCAGTAGTAGAAATTGTTTCATCATAACAATATAGCGCTTATAATAACGTTAATGCATGCATCGCTTTAAATTTCAATTTGCATTGTGGCATTGCTTTGCACTATACTATTTGTAACGTAACAACTTGGGAACAAAAGGCCCAAACCTTGCCGCCGGAGCACTTGAATATTTTCTTCAGTGAACACCAGAACGAACGTCTGAATGAATTTAAAATTACGGCAACGAAATATTAATCGCTCTGAAATTGCTGTACCAGAATAATGCACAAACGACTTTTCCAGGTAAATTATGCCGTTTCGTCAAAGGAATTAGTGACTCAACCGGAGCCGCCAATTTCTTTTATTCGCCGACCGCGCAAAAAGCAGGTAACGAGAAACAGAAATACAAAAGCGGTACGGTGTCACGGGCCGTAATAAAATTTCCAACGGCGTTGCGTAAAGCGCGCGGAAACGACGCGAAAGTTTCCGAAGCAGAAAGTGCGCGACATTCGAAAAGGGAGCGAAGGAGTCGTGGTTCGTCCCTTCACAAAGCAGTCGACATTCGGAAACGAGGGAGTCGCGATTGAAGTGCGCCTCTCTCGCTTTGCTACTCCCTGAAATGAATTACTTTTCGCGGCTTTGCGTTTCGTTACTACACTGCGGGTAGAACCGCCAAGAACGGACCCCAAGATGTTTCGCCTGGCGTTAAATAATTGCCGGAGTTGTTTGGATAATTCTTGGAATATCGGCGGGAATGCTTGGAGCGAAAGAATTTTCGCCAAAGTAATTGAAGGAACGAAGCAGTACGTCTAATGAAATTCCTTTTTACGAGAGCAGTATTCCAGCTTTATTGCCCGTCTCAATTTAAATTGATTATGTAGCATTATGCAAAAATTATTTACATTCGTTACAAATTATTCATTTGCAAAAAGTATTTTCTACCGGCGACCTAATGGGTGGGAAAAGTGCGCAAGAAATTTCTCTTGGTAAAGTGAACGAATTTCACTTAATTCGGTGTCTTGTAAAAACTTTCAACTTCCACGTTCAATCTTCATTCGGAAACCAACCGTGGTATTATGCTGGAGCAGTAATCAACTAAATCGAATCGCAGTATTTTGAATTTCAAACGCAATCCCCCCTTCCCCTAAAGATACTGGACGTGGTAGTAATTTAACGAAATGAGAGTATAACCGTACTTCTTCGGCAGTTTAAATTTGCAATTCTTATTTTTGATATTTAATTTGCTGTCTTTACAATATTGCGATTAACGCTCCCTTCATAAACTTTTAATGTAAATTATCGAAAATGTTCATTGACTTGGAAATTGCTATAGAACTACCGTAAAACTCATTTTCACAATGTACATAATGAAGATTCATTTAATTGACTCAGACTAGTTATTAAACCCTTTATGCATCTTTTTATAACACGTAAAACCAGCGACACTCATAATTTTAGAAGGCTCTACTGCTCGAATATGATGCGGAGCGCTCGGGCGTAAAATCAACAATTAAAATTCCATCAGCACGGAGACCCGGTACAGCGTCTCCACTTCGAAAATCAAAGATGCAAATAAATATCCGCGGCGAGTTTAATTCCGGGCGACGTCTCGACGTCCTGTTAATTCGTCGTCGAGGAGGTGCACCAATTATCGGGGCGCGAACGCGCCGTTTAAAGAGGGAAGCCGGGAGGCGCGAGCATTAGCGCCGCCGCGCTGAAATTAATTAATTGATCGTCACTCCCGGCAGCGGCGACAATTAGACGCTGCGAGCGAAGAAGGCTGCAGGGGGTCGCGGGGGATCGAGCGCCGGTGAAATGTTACCGCGAGCCAAGCCGAGGAGGAAGCGGAGCTAAGTGATCCTTTTTTCACTCTCTCGCTCGCGGCGCGCGAACCTCCCCCTCTCGTCTTTCTCCGGCGGCGCGCAATTACCGCGAGCCGCAAATTATCGCGCGCAAAAAGCTGGGCGGCGCTCTTTAATCAGCCCCCGGGGGGTCTCCCTCTCTGTTTAGCGCTAAGAGATTGATGTCGATCTGACTCGCTTTGAGGCCCGTGATTTTCACGTCGCGAAACTGGTACTCTGCCGCGCGAGAGCCGTCGGCTCGTGAGCGCTCCATCGATCGCTATCTGGCACGGGTTGACCTATCCCCTTTTCAGCTTAATGTTTATGCAATGCCGTTAATTTTGTTCCCTTTACTTACATAAAAGGAAACTTTATCGGGAAGGTGTCTGTGTATTCAGGGTACAATGGCGGGGATACTTATTTTAAATTAACTTCCAGACTTTTTACGCGCATCGAACTTCAAAGATCATAAAGTCGAATGACTTGTTACTGGACGTAGGGCGAAGTTTATTTTATGCAAAGACATATATCGACGAAAGATGTCAAAAAGTAATGAATAATTTTACAGTCACTAAAAGGTATCTGCCTTTTATTATTCTTCCATTACAACTGTAAAGTCCAGCAACTGTTATAAGATGATTTTTCCTTCCCAAGCCAAGAGAAACCGAGTCCACATTCTCATAATCCAATACGGCGAGGAGTCGCATCACCTTTAGATCCGGGAGTCCTCGAGTACGTGGAAACACTGCAGTGAAGTAAAGTGTCGATCCGCGGTCAATATCCCTGGCTCCTCTCCAAACTGCCCATTGAGGCTATATCCGGACGCACGTGGAGTTCGCCGTCTACGTGGATATCATTGTCAACCAGCCGGAATAACCATAATCTTCCGTTACGGAGGATCCGAGGAAGAAAAAAAGAGAAAAAAAAGGCCGCGCAAGACGCGTAAGCCGGAGGGATGGCGCAAGGGAATGGAGCGAGTCGAACGAGATTTCCGGATAACTTTGCCGCTGGGGGGTGGGGCAAGTGAACGAGGCGGATCCACGAAATCTCGGTAAGTCTCGTGGAAAACTTGGCGGCGCGAAGCACCCCGGCTCGTCGCGTGCGAATTTCACGCGTTACCCTCTCTGAAGTGTCCTCCTCCTCGAGCCAATGGGAAGGCATTATCGGAGCCCGCGCGAAAGACAGACGTGTCTTTCGCGGGTACAGCGAGTCGGTTCCTGCGGAGGGACGGACTTTGCGTGCGCGCACAAAGCGGCCGGAGGCGCGCCCGTCCATTCTAATGGCGTTTGCTCGCTGACTCGATGCTTTGAGCGCGGGATGGAGGAGGATTCCGCGGTGCTCCAGGTGGATTCAGCCGGCTGCCAATTCAACTCGTCCATTAGCGCGAGGGTCCTTGCACCAGCCCCGGGGCGGGATGTACGCGGAATCCTTTGGCTAAGGGTCGGGCGTGCTGGGAAATTATTCTAAAAACATTTTGCGCGCGCTCGCCCGTAGCGTACACACTCGGCTCGGCTTCCTCGTGCGCGGTATTTTGAAGGAATTTGTATGTACCTGCGATTCGGATCTCGATGGACTTTTCACGGTAGCGCTTCAGGCGAGATAATAGGTTTGACCTTTCCATTCGTGAGTAACATCTGAAATATGAATTACTGTAATACAGTGCTACGTAAATAAGTAAAATATAAAATATTTCATTCCTCTGGTAAAATTACAAAGCAGAAATACCTAAAAACAGTTAAGCTTTTTATTTCATAAGCTTTACCTTATGTAGTTTAACCACTACCATCAGAATAACAGTTCCGACATGACAGATAAAAAAAGGCTTATTTTATCGAACGTACGGAATGATAAAGCCTGTCATAATTATTCAAAATGGTATTTTATTTTCTGCTAGTTGTTCGACAATTATTATTGAATGCAACTATCTAGTACGGTTACAGTTGGAAAATTTAATTAATTAAATTAGTTGTATACTTTAGGTGCATTTGATTTATTTTTAATTTTAATACATTTCTATAACCGCCAACATTAAAACCGTTTAAATTTAGGGCTTAATTGTTCAAAAGGTATTACGAGAAATGTTGTCGTCTTTAATTTGCACTAATTTATAGCTTAAATCGAAGACGATATTCCGCGAACAGACAATATTTCTCAGTAAAGCTGTGCCAACGACGACGTCACAACTTGTAATGCCGAGACCGTCAAGTCGTCGGCTCCGGAATGATAATCTACGCATCTAGACGTAATCCTACGGAGCGGAAGCTGGCCGCGTCGTGTTGAGGGGCGTCGATGCGCGCTCGGCTTGGATTAATCGACCGCGTTCTCCGTTTCGCGAGTGCTGCTCCGGCTCTTGTCGCCGATTAACCGTTATATATTGACAATAATGTCTAGATGTACACGATCGCATATTGGCTTATCGGAATAGATATTTATGGATCTGGAGCACACTCAATGATGATGACTTATTTTAACAAGAATAAATCTGTATTTATTTGTATTAAAGGTCTATCGGTATCCCTATTTCATGTTGCGATTTTTTCTTGAAATAGAACAAATAACCTTTAAAATGATGTTTGAATGGTTAATGATTTCGGAAATACATATATTTCTTTTATCAAGATTAACGTGTGGCCCAAAGAACTAAATTTTTAATAAACAAAATGTAAACTATATTTAAAAATAAACAACTAAAAACCAAAATTTATTCACCGTAAATTCGTAATATTTGGTAACAATGTACTTCCACGTTGTATCGCAAGTTTAGCTTAAGTATCGCCAAGATTATCCTTTGTATAAATGAAGCGTTTGAGTATCTATCGCATTTTGAGCTTTCATAGATCGCATTTCGAGTTTCATCTTGAACTCGAAATCGCGCAAACTAGAGTGCACATAGAGCGCAGCTAAATCCTTCCAGTCTACTAAATCTCACTAATCTACTCAAATTCAGATTAAAGTAATTAGATATCGATATAACTTCTGAGTTAATGGATAGCGGAAAATAGTGTTATTGTTCTTCGTTGCAATAAAATTTTCAAAATTATGTATTCAACATATTAATAATTAATAATATTATAAATTATAATGCGCTAACGTACACAAACTTTCCAAAGCGCAGTTTGTAACGCAGAAATTACAATACAGTTTGCCTAAAAAAGCTCTTGATGAAAACAAATATGCGAAGGATCGATCCTCGGCACAGTATCGCGCCGTGGAATCCGCATAATACACAGTCAACAAGCTGGCCATCAAAGTGTACATTATGTTTTAAGCCCAACCGCATTTACGATCTAATTAATACAACGATAGCGTCGCCCATCGAAAGCTCCTGTAAACAGTTTAATGAGTCAACGGAAGCGGTATCGATCCTCCCTCCCCCCTCAATTTATCTCCACTTGGCCGCTACACTCGAACAAAGCCCGTCGGCCAAGACCGATCCGCCGCGGCAAATAGATTCCAGTCGGCGACCGCGAGCTTTGTGCGGGGGGCTCGACGAGAGCAATCGGGCCGGCGCGCGATGTAAATCAGGCTCCGCGCCTCCCACTCCCCCGTCAATATTTAGCGGCGCGAATTACGGCGTCCCGCGACCGGATTGTAATTAGCGCCATCCACCCGGGCCAATTAAAGGCTTATGATAATGGGCCTCACGGCAGAGCGAGACCGGCTGGATTCGCGCTCCCTGGGGCTTACGCGCACGCGGGGCTTCGCTCCTCTGCGGATGGAAAATGAGAGGACGACACACGAGGGCTTCCAGCGAGCCTGAGAGGCTCCGGCTTTTCGCGCTTTTCGATTAACGGCGAAGGGAGTGGGTGAGGCGGGATTTTTCCCTTTCCTCGCGTATCCTGGCTTTCATTTAATCTCCTGCATTGAGCCTATAATGATGAATTTTTGGGTATTCAGCAGTTGATTGTGCAATTTCAAGTTTGATTACATTTTTCAATTTTCAAGTCTACCTATTTACATCGAAATTCATAAAAAAGCTAGAGCAAAAAATAACGTCTAACCGCAACTGTCTGTTTCTACTTACACAGGAATTCCTTTAATAATTGCACGTTTACTTTTAAATATTTTTTTATCATAATAGTATTACTCTTTAATAAAACCTACAATTATAGTGTAACGTATAGTACATAAACGACTTTCTTAGAGAATTTTTTCAAAGCTAACAAGCAGAATAAATTTTGCTCTTTATGAATCCTGCACGCCGAAGAAAATTAATTCCAGGTCAGAGCATAAATCTCGCAGAGCTTAATTTCTTAAATGGTTACCTTTCAATTTCCTTGCGTAACGAAGAAAAGTGTTTAACAAATTAAAAGACAGATATAGCAAGGATCCGGCCTTACAGATAAAAGCGATAAAAATGTCGATTAGCGGTACACAAATACGTCAGAATCCCGGGCGGTGGAGGCGCTCTTCGATTTTCCCCTGGTATATCTCTATTTGCGCTACCCCCTTTTCCCCCGTCTGCTCTGTTCTCCGATTCGCCGCCGCACCGCGCCCGACCTCTTACTACTTATCGGCTCTCGCCGATGTTTTATTGCGCGAGGAGCGGTGCTCTCTTATTCTTCTTAGCCTCCGCTAAGGCGTCGGCTGGCCCGCCTCCCTTCGCCGCTTCTTTTCCGCTCCGGGAAAGTTCGAATTTTCAAGGGGGCGGGAAAACTAATTTGCTTTCTCAGCGAATTTTTTTTTTTTTATTATGCGAGCTTAAGCGCCTCGCCGCCGGGTGTGTATTGACGAGTCAAACGGGAAGAGGGCGAAGGATTTCTATAAAACGCAGAGCTTTTCGTTTGAATTTTCCGAGAGCAAATGCACCGATCGAAAGGGATTAAGTCTTAGCAGACGAAAGTTTTTCAACTTCTTAGTCGCGCGATCGGCTACTTGGGCGTATTGCATTATTGGAGCCTAGCTCTAAGGAGTTTGAAAAAAACTTTGATGAAGCGCTCTTCCTTAGAATTGATGGATCGATGCGGGAATTCGCGAAATTAAGAAGTCGTTCGCAGGGAAGACTCCAAATTTTCCTCGAGGGCAAATAGCGTTTCTCACCGTAAAATATTACGCAGTGCCAACAACTTAAACTTAACTTGGCTCTTACGTAATTTCTAAATTGTAATTATGAGGAAAGCGTTTAAGGGAAAATTAATGTGTCTTTTGTGCATGTTACGAATTATTATTTTACTTGTTAAAATTTTCAGAAAAATATTTGATAAACTTTGGAAATCTTTATAGGAATCTTTTTAATCAAGAATTAAGTTATTTGGAAATATTCAAAATCTTTGGCAATCTTTAGAAAATCTTTAGGAACATAGCGAAATTTTTAATAATTTTTTTGAAAGTATCATATGTGAATTTAAATCTCAAATAGGGGTAAAGGGTACAGTTACTGACCCTTTAAGCAGACGAAAAACATAGTGATTGACCGGGGTCAATACAGTGATTGACATAACCTTCCCATGTTAAA
>JAXIUT010020076.1:0-18665 GCA_035586675.1 Eurytoma californica | reverse complement strand
TCTCTCTCTCTCTCTCTCTCTCTCTCTCTCTCTCTCTCTCTCTCTCTCTCTCTCTCTCTCTCTCTCTCTCTTTCTATATCTTTCTATCTCTTTCTATCTCTCTCTCTCATTATCTCTCGCCCTCTCTTACTATATATCTATCTCCTTCTTTCTGTCTGTCGCACGTCGGAAATAGATCGTCGGCGCACTGGGCCGACTTATAACGAGGAGGGGCCGGTGTGTGTGTCACGCGGTTACGCCGAGTCGGCAACGCGAGTGACGTCCGCGCGTAATGCGGGTCTGCCTCAGAGGGATCGTACAATGAACGACGAGCCTCCGTTTGTATATATATATCGTTTGGGATTTGTTTCATTTGATTTTTTTTTTTTTTTTTTTGGAGGGGATTGATTCATGATTCTTAGGCAGGTATAATGAGGTGCTTAAAATTGTGTGATTGGAAGAGTGCCGTATTAATTCAACGGCGCAGGTGTGCCCCTCTAAATCTGAATCTATGAGATTTCTGCGATTTCACTAATTTTATGTGAATAGTCACATATTTCGAGTCAAAAGTATGTCACTAATTGCAAACCTGTAATGTATCACTATATGCATCAGATGTCACTAATTCAGATTTGGAGGGTTAATTAATGTTTGAAATTTGCAAAAGCAAAGTACCATTTAATAGAATTTTTCAAATTTTTTAAAATAATTTTTTTATAGATATTAAAAAAAAGAGTATAAACAATTATCTAGAATTCAAACTATTAAATTGCTAATTAAAATAACATTTTTATTATCGAAAAATTATAAATTTTATAATATACTTTTTAAATAAATGAATTATTCAAGTAATTAATATTTTATCATAGATTTATTGAAATTAATTAGATTTTGATTAGATTAGAAATTGTAGTGAAAAATGATATAAATAGTAGTTTTTTGTATATAAAAAAATCTTATTATTGTTTTATTTTAGAGTGTTGTTTTTGAAAGCTGAGAGAGAAAGAAGTAACTTTTATTTTTCGAACTTTGCAAGTTTAAAAAAAGTAAGTCTGTCAATTGCATCCAGGGGTCACCTCTTGTGTAGCCAAATTTTTCTTCATTTTTTTTTACAGATGGCAATGTACTATCTATAAGCCAATAAATCAATTTAAACTAAATTTCTTCATTTTTTTAAGATTCTTTTTGTAAATATTATTCAAATATTTAAATATATTAATCATACTACAAAAAAATCACCAATCTAAAGAAAAATAAATTATTTTATTTTTAATTTATTTTAACAGATAAAAATGTTTACAACATTTTTACTGAATATATAGATAAATTTACGAGTAAATTCATTATTTGCATCAGACACTTTAAGATCCTTTATCCCAAAATTACCATTACAAATCCTTCTATTTACATGTAGTAACTTTAAAAAGTACTACTAATTCAACTCGTAAGATTTAAATACGAATTTAAAATAGCTCTTAAATTAAACTGACGATTACTTCCATCGTTCATATGAATTAACTTTATTCTATCACTAAATTTCACTTTATGTCTTCAAAAATAGTCCGCTCACCTCTCCGAATTAACCGCGCACCCTGCAATATCGAACTTCAAAAAGGAAGCCGAGCCGGCGAAATCGGATCCAAAACCGCGATAAACCGCTGCCAAAATTCGCCCCCCGGCTTCCGTCTCTATTCCCATCTCCTAGTCCACTTCCCCCTTGATCTCCACTCCTATGTTAGTGTCTACGGGTCAATTGGCGCCGTCGCCGCTTATCTCTTCTATCTGCCGTCGACGAGGCGCGACCGGATTTAGCCTGGCGAACCGCGGAAAATACTTACTAGCGATGAAAATCTTTGTTTGCCTTTCTCTCCTCTCGTGTTTTGATTGCGTGGCGCCGCGGTGAAATTGCGGGTGGATCGAGCGCGCGACGAACGATTAATTAATCGGTGGTGTTGTTGTTACGCAATACGCGGGGAAAATTGTGCTCGGAGTAAGAGGCGTTTGATTGAGATGTATCGGGGAATACGTCTAGTGGGTGGAAAATGAGGCGGGAAAATATTTGCTTTTGCGCTGCTGATTTGTCATAGCAGACGAGGAAGAATTTTGAATTTGTTGTTGGGATTTCCAGGGGCTTGGAAAATTTAATCTTCTGCGTTTCGTGCGGTAATTAATATTTGTACTTTCCATTCAACAAGTTTATAATTTTTATTGTAGAAGAAAATTTTATTTAAAAATACTATAAAATACTTCGATAGTCGCCATAAAATTTTCCTCATATATTCAACAAACAAGTAGTGGTGACGACATCATTATGAACTGAATTAAGAACAAAATCATGAAATTGATCTGTATTTTAAAAGACACAGAAGTGATAGAAAATTTATTAGTAATTATCTCAGATTAATAGAAGGAGGCAGACTACTATTGTATCATTTGTCAAAACCACTAAAATCCAGAATATCTGGATTCACTTCTCGGTTAACCATTTCTTTCCGAGAGGAATCAATCGTGCATATTCATTGTTTTCTTGTACAATAAAAATTCATTAGAATTCAATTGAATATTTACATGAAAAATTCCATAAGGATGTGTGCCTTTTTGTTCGTAAAAATCTTAAAAATGTTCGTAGTAAACTTGAAATGTTTAAAAAATAAAATTGTAGATAAATAGATAAATAAATAAGAAAACTTTTAGGCTTATAAACAAATTACATAACTTATTTACCAATTCAAGCTTCATAATTAATTTTTACATTAAATCGTGAAGAAATCTCAGTTTTCTTTTTAACCATTTCAAATTTGCCGCGCAAATTTTGAAAATTCTTACATATATAAGTTCGCCGACACACTTTAAAAAAGCAATAATGGACACATTTTTTCCTCGTTCAATTAATGTTTATTAACAAAAATAATTACAATTTCTTAAGTTTCTTAAAATATACGAGATTGTAACTTTGGAAAAGTAGTAACAATCTATTATTCAATATAGTAATTCTTTTATAGCAAATTCTAATCAAGCAACTTATTGAATTTCGAGCTTTAATTTTTCCAGTACAGTAATAGTAACTCTACATTTATTACATTATTAAATTTTCCTACATAGGCTGTAAAATTTTAATTAGAATAATAAATTTCTTATCACGTCGGCCCTTTTTTCACACGTCTTTTGTAGCTGCCGCCGAGTAATTATGCGTTGCAAACGAGTCGCGCGGAAAACAGCTTCATCTGGTAACGGCACTCCGATTTTTCGTGGCTTCTGGCGAAAAATGTCGGGAGCTAAGAAGGCTAACTTAATAACTAAAATAAATTATTGGGTAGTGGCTATCACCCGGTCCGTATCTCGGGCTCGATATACTTTGGCGCAAAGTCGGCAGGCGACTGTTATTAATGAAACGGCAATCTACGCGTCAAAATGTGTATTAATCAATCCGGGTGATACATGGGGTCTACTTTCAAAAATTTCGCGTAAATCGTAGAAAGTTCCGCTAGGCTATTCCAGGGCCTATGGAGTTTTGTCTATCATTTCGCGATGGTTATGCATGATACGAGGTGACGATAAATTATAGGTACTTTCGGTCATATAAGAGCTTTTCATTTTTTTCATTTATAATTTTTTCATTAAAGTATTTTTCCATAAACATATTTAAATAAATAATGATCTAATTGTACATTTTTCTTTTTGTTTCAGGTGAGTTTCCGAAAATATTTGGTTTATTACAGCTTCCAACTAGTACGTAAGTCAAAATTTTTGCTTTTTCCCACTCCTCTCATACATTCAAATACACTCACACGAATATACTTACAAAAATTCTGCATTTCATTTTTTATGCAAATCGCAAAGTACTACACATTTTTATGTTAAAAAATTAGACTATCATATACACAGTGTATACAAGGAATCTAAGTAAAGACTAAAAGTGTTAATATGTTATTTCTGTAAAATGAAAATTACGGGGTCAAAAGCATGTCCGAATTTTCGCTTTGAACGCAGATTGAACTGGAAAAAAAAGTTCCAGATGGCTCGGTAGCTTCTCCGTAATCCGTAAAAATCAGCGCCAACGTTTTATGACTTCCCATTAAAAGCAGCCATATGATTACATGATGTATATATAGACCGGATGAATAATATATGAATAACATTCCACATTTATAGCCAAGGCTCGAACAAGTGCGCCGGGTAAAAGTGTCGTAATCCCGAAGACGCCTTCCGAAATCTTATGTTTGCTTTAGAAAGCCCCTAAATTGTAGTTAACGCCAGTTGGAAAATTTCTCAAGTTTTAAATGTCCGCATTAGGAATTTTAATTTCCTTTTAATGTTACATTGATATTTTTTTGTAAAAAATTATTTTTACAATTATAAATTAAAAATCTTTAATTAAAATTATTATGCTTCTTTAAAATTCAATATTTATTTACACTAGACAAGCCTTCTAATTAGATTATCAATTTAAGCTTCGCGCGGTAATTATATTTGTTCTCTCTTCATTCTGTGGTTTGACCACAGTATGTGTTCGGTTGCTATTAAACTTATTGTAACCAATTGTAAGAAATCATCTCACAACTGAAAAAATATCTTGAATTTTCAATCACTCCTAAGGAAGAAAAGCACAATTCAAATCTGCTAAGAAAAAGTACTATTCAGAGTTTTGCCGTGAAGAAAAGCACTTTTCAAAAGCTAATGTGCCTTTTTTGTGGGTCTAGCAGCACAAATTTTCACTAGGATGTTTATTAAACGTTTCTGAATAATGTTTGTCGTTCAAGGGGGAAACTCACGAAATGTACCTTTTTTTATACTGCAATCTTGTGAAATATTTTATTCGCGGAGAGCGTGAAATGTGCTTTTCTTCGTTAGGAGCGACGATTTGAAAGTTTAAATTCTCTGTACTTCGATGGCGAAAAATAATGCAAACTAATCACTTCAGTATCCGACAGAAAAACAAAGCCCTCGAACGAACAAACATTGCATCCTCCTCTCTTAAAAAAACGATGGCAGGATGTTGTGAAGCCTCGAAAAAAGAGATTTGATTGGATAATGGTTAAACATCCAGTGGCGCCAAAATTCAAAATCTTTTGATACGAATTTTATATTTTAGTTTAATTTTGGTTTATTTAAATAAAGTATATTATAGAGCATAATAGTTTAATATAAAGTTTTTCAATTTTATAATTGTTCTCTAACCTTAAAAATGAAAAGCAACATAACCTGTCATTTACTCTAATAATATATTTTGAATATAAATTAAAACGAATTATCCCGAATAGCACCAAACGTTTTAAACACGTTAAAACGTTTTGTTTTAGTCAAAAAACGTTTAGAAAACGTTTTACTAACGTCCTATATGTCCGCAAATAAAGTATTTAAAATGTTATTTAAAACGTTTTATAAAAGTTTCGTAATCGTTGATAAAACGTTTTATGATATTTACTTATTGATTTATTTGATTATTTATTTATTTATTATATAAATTTGATTTATATTATTGATATTTCGATATAAATATCAAAATTTAAAGCCTTGCGCCGTTAAAACAAAGCACCGCACTCGTCGCAACAAAGTTTGCTCGAACACAAGCAGCGACCACCGCCAATCGGCGTCGCCTCCAAATCCCTAAATCGCCCCCTCCCCCTTAAAACCCGATGAAAATAGCGAGCGCTAGGGATGGGCGATACTACTCGATACTTTCAGAATCGATCGATACTTGGCTTGGAGAATCGATATTTCTTTCGATTCTTCTGAGTTCGATACCAACGGATATTGGTACTTCCGTACGAAGTATCAAAAAAAGCGGTAGCGTGCGGGAACATATTATTTAATTTTTGTTCAATCAAGAAGAACAAGACAAACAAGAAGGTGAAAATGTAGTTTTACGTTTTTAACCGATGATTTGAATGTAAAAATAACAAAATTGTACCGGTCAATAGACGATGTACACTACCATCCAATTTCTCTAAATTAAATAATAAATGAATTTTTTTACATAAACCAGTTTTTATTTTATGTATAAATTTAATTTTTCGATACTATCGATACCTCGATACTTTAATACCCGATCACGAGCGCGCGAAATACAAGAAACGCGCGTTACCTGGGGCACGTGTTCCGCTCGGCGATCGTTTCGAAAAAGGTGTAGATATATATGCACGTAGGTATACGTGTATCCCGGCGCATCGCGGCTCACGTGCGCCTGCGCGCGTGAATAAACGCCGCGGGCCATTCACTCGCGCCGGCTATAATTAGCGCGCCCTGCGGGTCGCGTAATCGCGCAATTTGCCGCTCGTTAATGCACCCCCCTCCCCCCGCCCTGGCGGGAAAGAGGGTCGCGCCGCTCGTAAATCAGCGCGGCTCGATTTCGCGCGTGGCGCGGACGAGCGTCGGGTGCGCGATGGGAGGCCTGAGCGGGTCCGCGCGTTGAATTTGGCTGGAGTCGTGACTGCCGGGCAATACCAAGGGTTTTACAAACTGATGGAGAGGAGTTTGTAAAATTGATATTTTAAGTGTACAATACAAAAAATTAAAAATTGATCAAAAAATGCGTTTTCCGTATCCGACGATTACTTGAGTAAATATAATTTATAGAGAGAGTAATATAGTCACATTTCACATCCTCATATTCAGGATCCCAATTCTCATAATAACACTGTTTTTTTTAAATCAGGACTACTGTAAAATCTATTTCGAACAAATAATCGAAATTTAAATGAACCTCAACCATTATATTTGTAAAAAAAAATGTACATTCTGTACATTCGAAAAATATATTTTAGTACTAATATAATAATATTACTGATAGAAACAATAAGTTAATTTTGAAGAAGCTGTGTGCCAAAGAATTGGCAGCGGTTTTTTAAATGTACACTGAGAGAATATCCCGTAAAAATTACGGTGAAGCTAAATTCCACAAAAATTACTTCTAGAATATAATTAGTGAAAACCCACTCGAAATTAGTGAAATGCTCTAAATATTAGTGATGAAATGTTCTACATTAATCATCATTTAACGGGGCACATTCCACTAAATTTTAGTATACTTCACTAATTTTTAGTAGTTTTTCACTAATTGGAGGGTACGAAGTTTTTCCCGAAAAATTCCGGAATTTTTCCTGTAAAAATAACGAAAGTTTTACAAGAAAATTTTTAATAGATAGTAGTAGTAGTAGTAGTCGTGACTTAACTTTTACTTTAATCATAACTGGCGTATATCCAAAAACAGAGTCGTTGTATTATACCTATACAGAATGAATTTCTATCAATTTTATATTTTCTAATAATGAATAAATAATATAAGATTAATAACTTCAATTAATTTATAATTATTTTCTTTTCTCTTATGCTCTATATACATTCTGTATAGCTATGTGACCGCATATCAATCGGAGACAAACTTCTAGCAACATGAACATGTCAAAACCAATCAAGTGCAGAATAGATTTTGATATTAATACGTAGTAAAGTAAGTAGGAAAAGTAAAAATTGACAAAAACATTGCTATACATTTTTGAGCATAGGAGTTCATACAAGAGCTGAAGCTTATCTTTATAAAATCAATTTCTGTTAAGAAAAATTTTTAAATGAGTTTAACCTGTTTAATATAACTAATTCCATTCACAAATAAAAAAAAATAAAAACAAAAATTTAACTACAAATGTATTAAAAATTAAATGTATTATAATATAATTCTCCTGGTAAAACACATAATTAGCTATAATTAACATTTTTTCCAATTTTTCCACGGGTGCAAAAAAAAAAAATCGTTCAACGACCGCAAGTAAAACGATTGCTGATTAGATAAAAGGTAATTTAATTGTCGATTGACTCTTCATTGCAATCAAGTGTAATCCCGCGGACATTATCGACGATCGAACTTGTCAAAGTCCTTCTTAAAGCTTCGATTCCCACACGTGGACTTTGTCACCTTAGTTCTATATTTGCAGCGATAGCTGATTTACCAGAATAATGTTTAAAGCTTACATAATCAACGTTATAATTATTAATCAGAATAAAATCCCCGATTAATATTAAATCTCGTAAATCCACAAAAAATAAATAAATAAATAAATTAATTATTGAATCTCGATCACACACTTACAAAAAAAATATAATAAATAAATAATAAAAATAAAAATAAGAAAATATAAACAAAAAAGGCGTAATTGCCACAAAAAAGGCTTTCATTAAAAACCAATAATATAACGGAAAAAGTATAAGCGTGCGAACTTCAAATTTTTAAATTGATTAACCCTCCCACAAATTTCCGTTAATAAATCACCTCGCCGACGCGCACGCGCTCCTTTAAAAGTGTGTTAAAAGAATAAAAAAAAGAAGCATCGTGACGAAATTAAAATGCTCCTCGCGGTCCTCTATTAACTTTCTCCGAGCAGTGTAAAATTAAAATTCGACGTCGTTTTTAATAGCGGCGTCAAGACCGCGGCGCATACCACGGCGGTGAGATAATTATTAATTGACAATTTGGCACGTGGATAGCTAAATGTTATATACGCTTCATTCAAAAAAGAAAAACAAAATTTTTTTTTTTTTCAATTTTCGTCGTTATGAAAGCGTTCCACTTATGTCACCGTCGCCGTTGCTTAACGGAACGTTTCTGCAAGTGCGCTTTTTTTTGACACTTCCAATTATGCAGTGTGCTTTATGCACACGGGCTTGTATTTACAATGCTGGAACTTGCGCAAAAAAAGGTCGTTACGTGTATAATATACGTAGTTAGACCAATTCTCTTTCCGTTGCATAGTATGGGATAAATAATATATATTTATAAAAAGATGGAATATATTTGTTCGTTACATTCCAATTTATACATTTGACTGCTGCGTGCGTGCGTGTATTTATTGTAAGTGCGCAACGTCGGCTTTACGTAATTTCACTTTCATTTCATCTTCAAGGAAGTATATTTTAATCAAGTAGTATTTTAGCTAGAATTTTAAAGACCGATTTATCGAATTATTGAGAAAATTTCAAATTTTAATTAAAAAAACGATATAATTTGTGTTTCAAAAACGTATTTTAAAAAAATACATTTCGATTAAAATTGAATAAAAAAAAAATTCAATCTTAATCGATAGATTGAATTTGTTATCTCGAAGGGGCTTAACGAGTGATCGACGACAGGTGCGCGCTACAGGTGAATTTTAATTGTGAACCAATTACTCGGCCGTTTGCCGCTATAATTGACGCTTTCAATAATAGAAAGGCTAAAAATAGCAGCTCCCGTCAAAAATAACCGCGACGTGAAAATCAAAGCCGTAAGGCGAGTTTTATGAATCAACCGGTGAATCACGCGCTCATTAGCAGATTGCCATTCAGAAAAAAAAGGTTCACCGACCGTATCGCTGGGAATTCCTGGGGAAAATGGATCGCAGCTTTTAATTATTTTGTAGATATGTAATTAATATTGCATTTGATCGTAATTTTCTTTACATAAACATAATGCGCCTAATAATAACGTAATTACTTGCTGTTAACAATTTATGCTTGAAATTTAATACATTATAATAAAAAAATACTACAGTTACAAAAATGTTTATTACTTGCGGCTTAACTTTCATTTAGTAATATATAAATATAGAATTTAAAGCGATTTGATTCTAATTTTGAAAAAATTGATTTAAGTAATTTAAAATATTATTTTATTTTTAATCGACGTTTCATTGAATTTAAATATATTTCAATAAAGAATAGGTCTATTCAAATTTAAAGGAAAAATATTGTACAGACTCAATTAAATCACAAAAATTAGATTCATGTACTGACGTCAAAGATTCTCACTGCGCAACAGATTCTCTTTAAACACTAATCTGCTTATCAATAATTGCCTTTCTACTTTAAAACGTGAAAAAAAACAACCAAATCAAAACAACAATTTCCGTATAAAATTCCTTCGTGCATTCCAGCAGGGATCACCATTTGTGTCATTTCGTAATTCACAAATTTTCATTCAAATTGACACGTGCGCGTCTTACAACGGACGTAAGCCATTGACGCAAAAGTGAACAAATTTTACTTTTAGATAATATGGTTAATGTAAAAAAAAACAATAAATTTGAATTTGTTTTTCAAATTATAAATTTTTCGCTGAAATATAAATGGATACAATCTTACTGGTTTTTCATCTTCCACTGTCAATAATTAAAAAAACTTTAAAATAAAAGTACCTACATCAATTTGCCGATAAGTATGTACAAATTTTAATCAAAGACACGAGTCTCTTTGTTCTTAACATTACTATAATTCTTGTCAACTTTCGATTTTTCTTTCTTCACACACCACCCATAATCCTCTCTCAAATATCCAGAAAATTTTCTTGTCATCCCAACTTGCATCTCCACTCTACATAAGAGTCAGAGAGAGTCCGAGTCAAAGAGACAGAAATAGTAAAAGAGTCAAAGGTCAGAAAGTGTCAGAATGAGTAGGAGAGAGTCAAAGAGAACGCAGAGAGGGAGGGAGAGAGAGGGAGAGAGAGAGAGAGAGAGCGAGCGAGAGAGTCAGAGAGAGAGAGAGAGAGAGAGAGAGAGTGAGAGAGAGCGAGAGAGAGAGTCAGAGAGAGAGAGAGTGAGAGAGGTAGAGTCGGAGAGTGTGAGAGAGGAGTGAGAGAGTGAGAGTCAGAGAGAGTGAGAGAGAAGTGAGAGAAAGAATCAGAGTCTCAGAAACAGAGATAGTAAAGAGTCAAAGAATCAGAAAGAGTTAGAGAGAAAGAGAGAGAGAGAGTCAGAGTGAGTGAGAGAGAGAGGGAGTGTCAGAGAGAGTGAGAGAGAGAAAGTCATAACGAATCAGAGTTATAGAAAGAGTCAGAAAAAGTCAGAAAGAGTGTCAGTCAGAAAGCGTCAAATAGAGAGTCAAATAGAACCAGAGAGAGTCAGATCGAGAGAGAGAGAGAGAGAGAGAGAGAGAGAGAGAGAAAGTCATAACGAATCAGAGTTATAGAAAGAGCCAGAAAAAGAAAGAGTGTCAGTCAGAAAGCGTCAAATAGAGAGTCAAATAGAACCAGATAGTCAGACCGAGAGAGAGAGAGAGAGAGAGAGAGAGAGAGAGAGAGAACGTGAATCAGTGTCAGAGTGTCAAACAGAGTAAGCGGGTCGGAGAATCGCAGAAACTAAGAGATTCACAAATTCAAAGAAAATCCGACGGAGACAGAAAGACCGCGGAGGCGTGCGTTCGGCGCGTCAGCGTCGCGTGCCGTCCCGTGATCGCGCGGGCGCCCGAGAAGCGCGCGGCGTACACTCGAAATAAGCCGCGGCGCGTTGCGCAAGACGGAATTCCGCGGGCAGGATTTCGCGCGGGGGTGGACGTGCCGCGAGGCACGTTCGCCGCCGTGACCTTCCGCGCGGCGCGCGCGAGTGCAAGGCTGTTGCACCCCCCTCCGAGCGCAACACCTGACGCGCCGATATTGCACGATCCGCGTGAGCGCGCGCGCGCGCGCCTCTTATCGCAATCGCGATGCGACGACCTCGGATTTCTGCGATGACGCGCGCATGCGGTCAGCTGAGCCGCCGCCGGGGCTACGGCCGGTCAACCGGTCGGACGATTCATTCGCCGGGCCGATGGGTAGAAGCTGTTGGTGAGCGATTTTATTGGGCTATTGCTTTTATAATATTTTTTTACCTATTTCTATAATTTTTAATGAGACTTGTTTCTGTCTGTGGGTGTGTGTGCGTGCCTGTGTGTTTGTGTGTGTGTGTGTATGTATGCGTGCGTGCGTGCGTGCGTGCGTGTGTGTGTGTGTGTGTGTGTGTGTGTGTGTATGTGCGTGTGTGTGTGTGTGTGTGCGTGCGTGCGTGCGTGTGTGTGTGTGTGATATTTAAAAAAATACTGTCATAAGGTTGTATATTTGCTGTACATACACTGAGATAATTTTTCCGTAAAATTTACAGGAAACAACGTAATCGTGAGACGATTTGCCATCTTAGAAATTTTGACGGGAAAATCATTGTAAATTTTACGCGGAGCTTGCACGATACGAAAAGCTCCCCAAAAATTATTACGGTGGTGTTCCTGTACAAATTACGAAGCTTTTCTCCTAAAAATTCCGGAGCTTTGCCTTTAAAAATAACGGAGTTTTTCCCGCAAAAATTACGGAGCTTTTCGAATCGCGTAAGCTCAGCGTAACATTTACGATGATATTCCCGCAAAAATTTCCAAGATGACAAACCGTCCCACAATAACGTTTTTTTCCCGTAATTTTGACGGGAAAATTCTTTCAGTGAATTAGACAGTTATTATCAAAAATTAGTTTTCACCAGAAAAACGTTATTTTTGTTTCAATGGAATTACTTTTTAAAATTTTCTATTTCAATCAATTTTTTGAAACGTACAATTTAAGGTACATTCAATCAACAATCAATAATTAGAAGAAAGTTTGTCTTTTTTAATGTGTTGCAAATTTTACATGAAAATATGAAAGCTTGAAAGAAAATTAAAATAAAAATAGCTTTTTTTGTAAAAATTTTGTAATACTTTCGAAACTGACGGTATAGTCAATACACCTCTATTTAAATTTATCGTTAAATTTCTACCAAGGAGTGAACAGTTGAAAACTTCCTGAATCTTTACTAAAGGCATTTTTATTTAAAAAATCCAAATTACAATTCTAATTGACCTAAAATAAAATAAGAAAATTTTTTTAAAAGATGAAATGTTAGTGCTAAGTATTTTTATTTATAGAAATTAATAATACCTTTCAAAAAAATGTTAATTTTTTTCGTCAGGTTCGTAGTATGCGATATTTAATTTTTTTTTTAATTTTTTAGTAGTTTATACTTGTATATCTCATATATAGTACTTATGGTACTTAATACTAGTCAAAAGAACGCGCTAATATTTAGCAATTAGTTTTAATTACCTGTCTATATCTTGCAATTAAGTGCATTACAAGATAATACTGATGAGTATCTTATTGACAGATAACGCAATCTTTTTTCTTGAAAAGTTACTCGTTTATAAATAATGATTTATTTTCTGTTATTGATTAATGAAGGGATAATGTAAAATTAGAGTGACGATCTCAATGATAAAAAAAAGTCAAATATATAATAATTGACTTTTAATTTTCAATTCTTAATTCTATTAGCTATTATGATAATAATAATAATCATAATTCGTATGTATATTTTGTACTTTTATTAGAATCTCAATAACTAAATCATTAATTTAAATTTTTTTAAACAAGAATTTAATTAATAATTCATATAAAATTAAATATTCAAAAATTGTAAAAAATTAAGGAATCCTAGAAAAATGCGGTAATAGCCGCAAGAATGTAATACCTTAAATCACCCCACAAATCCTACTGAAGTCGGAGATAATTAGAGAACAAAAAAAAAGCGTCATGTAGCCCAAAATCTCCGAATGTGTTAATCCTTTTTTATCTCGTACGCGGCCAAACGTTTGTCGTACAACAACTAAATCCGCTTTCTACCGCCAGCGCCCGTTTGATCTGATAATTTCCCGTTATCTCTCTCTCTTATTGGAGCCGCATTAGAGCCTCGCGCGCACTCCGTTCCATTCCCACGCAAAGGCTTATGGACCCGCTTAACGAAGGAGGCGCACAAGCCTTCGACTCTCGGGCCTTTTGGAAAAAAAAAAAAAAAAAAAACAAGCGGCTCTTTATCTCGGGGATCTTCTATTTGGACAAGCGTCTATTTCTTCCTCTGCGCGCGCGCGAGATTAACGAGTCCAAATAATAACACCTAGTGACGCGCGGGTTGCCTGCCTCGGCAAATTTACGGATTCTCTTCTGATCGTCGTTAAATGGTTGTGCAGCCAAGTGTCTTTATGTGTGCTGCTACTTTTTGTCGCATTTTTTAGCGAAAGTGTATATTGAGTTACCTAACTGGTATAATCGATTTCTAACTAATTATGGGTATTAAAATCCATAATTTGTCGCTTTAAATTTAATTTGCAGTCTAGGGTAATTGACGGGAAGTGACATAATTCGCTTAATTATTACGTGTAGATAGCTAGAAACCCATTGATTCCCAGTATATCTTGCTCAACCCCTTCGCATTTTTCACATACCTGAACCCTTTCAAATTCTAATGATAGCCTTGTAGGAAACTCGAGAGGCCTAGGGAGGAGCTTCTAATTTCCAGTGAAAAAAAAATTTCGAATTTCAAGCGCGTGCTTGTTCGAAAATGCTCTAACGCTGGGTACCAATTTTCCTCGCCAAATTTGCATTCGCTCTCATGCCAGAAACATGAGGACTCGATAACTTTTAACAAAACAGGGTGATATTTTTTCTGTTTTTTTCAAACTTTCAGAACCAATATCTTTCCGGTGCGCAGTTTCTCACGGTTATTTTTGTTTCAGCATCTTCTCATATTTTTAAAATGGGTTATTTAAAATTTCTTATTTACTTGAAATAATAACGAAGAGTATACGATGTGGCATGTTTTTTCGCGAATTCAAGCAACTAGAATAAGCGCAAGTGCGCAATTACTATCAATTAAACACTTTCTAAATAAGAGTGTTATGCAAAATTGCGTAATTTCTTTGTTGAATTTATAGCGCTCTAAAAGTTTTTAGGTCATTCATATGCAAATGTACTTACGTTTCCAAAAAGCTTTTTGAAAAATTTAGGGATCAAAATCGTTATACCAGGAATCACTTTCTTTTCGATAAAACCATTAAGAACGATATTCATATGATTTTTGGGGACAGTGTATATTGTCCACTAATAGGAAAAACATAAGACGCAAAAAGCCGTACTGTATGCATTATTGGTACAGCATATGATACCAGTAGTGTGTATAGTTGAAGTATGCAATGTCATATTCATATATTATATACACCTTTATGAAGATAAATTACTAGAAAATAACTAATGCAAGAACTACCACAGACTACTAAAAAACTACTGATGACCTACTTGAATCCAATAGTAAATTAACAACTCATATTATGCAAGTTTTCCTAAGTAGTTTATCTGCAGTTACAGGTCAGTATTAACCGGCAATAGACAACTTATTATTGGAATTAAGTAGTTCACATGTATTTTATACAGTAGTTCATAAGATGAAAGTTTATGCAGCAGTTCATCAAATGGTAGGTTATGCAGTAGTTCATAAAATGGTAGTCTATGCAGTAGTTCATAAAATGGTAGTCTATGCAGTAGTTCATAAAATGGTAGTTTATGCAGTAGTTAATCAGTAGTTTATGCAGTAGTTAATTATTAGTTTATACAGTAACTAATCATTAGTTTATACAGTGATTCATTAGTAGTATATGTTGCAGTTCATCAGTAGGTCATACTTTAGTTGATCAGTAGGTCATACAGTTCATCAATAGTTTATGCAGTATTTCATACAGGAATTCATCGTACAGTAGTTCATCAGTAGATTAAAAAGTAATTAGTCAGGCAGTACTTTATAAATAGGTCAATTATTTTCAGTGGTTTATTTCAAAGCATCCACCGTCAAACTCTCCTAACATTAACAACCGCATTTCAGTTCACTGGAACATTCGAATGTGAAAAACGCTCCTTTCAATTCGCCGAACGCTCGCTCGATTCGCAGGCATTCCACACGCGCGGCCTCCTAATTCACCGGTCACCCGACACGCTAATTATCGCATCGTCAAAAATTAGGCCGCCGCCAGTTTAAGCAGCCGTATCGCAATTGCACCAACGACGTATACCGACTCCACGCGACGTCGGCAAATGCGCGTGTACACGCGAGCCGGGCACACGTCGCACAACTGCCATGCGAGTATCCGCCGCCGTCGAAATTTATTATTCCTGCACGCCGACGGAAATTCGCGGCGGACATTCCATCGCGGCGCGACCTAACCTATAACGCCGTAAATCGCGACGCCAGATACGCCGGGCGGATAAAGGTTTCCGAGAATTCGGCATGGCACGAGCCTCTGCCGGCACGTAGTCTCTCTCCTCTCCCCTCCATCTCGACGGGTGTAAATCATTTTTTACTTTTTTTTTGGCGTGCGTGCAGCGCCAAACGATTTTTGGCTACCGGTGTGCGCGCGCACCACGTGACCCCGCGGGAGGTTAGTCACGCCGTTTCGCGGGTGGCCTTCTGCTCGTTTTCTCATTGTATTCTTCCTATACACTGTTATACACGCCGAAGGGTTGGAAGGAATGGTCCGTGTTGGTGCACATCGGAGTCACGAACTCGAACTGTGTATCTACTCTTTCGGTGTTCCCTTATTTTTTATCTTTTGGTTCGGCTGAATGGGGGAGGAGGAGCCGCTGGGGCCTCTTCTGGCTTATTTTTTTACGACTTAACGGATTTATACCCATGGAGAGGGCGAGGCTGGCGGGGACTCGACGTTTTCATTTCATTAAGAGGTTTATGCGCGTGCAGTAAAAATGCCGATGACAAGAATGGGTGTCGTCGCGGTTCATTGGCTCCGTGCATTATGCATGAGTTAGGGCCGTTTTCGGGCTTATTAATTACAGGAACCGGTATGATCGATGGGACTAGATAATCGATTGGTAGCGTCTAATACCTTATTTAGTTTTCTGGACTGCCCACAAAGTGTTTCTAATGGTCCTTTTTATTACGAGGTGCTTCGGTGAGAAATTTCAACAACGCCACTAAAAATGTAATAATTTAAAGAAGGTAAGAATCGGCGCGTTTTACCTTTTAAATGCTACAATGTATAAAGTTTTACGAAATGATGATTACAGTTTGACCTTTACATATCATTATAGTCCTCTAAAAAGATCTTTGGATTCCATTAAATAATAATTCAAAAATTTCTTAATCATATTTTTCCTTTTTGAGAACCTGATCGTAACACTTCATGTATTACTATATACATCCTTCTAACTAGGAGAGAATCAACCGTCTGGGCCATATCATATCGATATGCATGATGAAACTTTGGAAATTATTTTCTGGTAGCGCTTCGTGAAATAAACCTCTCTATTCAATCTCACGAGGAACTGATTAATATATTCTACTAAAAACATCATTGTTCATAATATACGAAATGCTAAAAATCGAGTATACGGGTATACCATCCTGGTAGAAAATTACAAAAAACATGATGTATCTGTCAAATACTGCCTTAATAGAGATCAAACTAAAAGTGGTAAGTTTCATTAATCGGTATTAGAAAACAGTTTCTAGTGTTTCATACAAATCAGTGACCCAGAGGATTGACACTCTCCTGGTAAGGCTTTTTTATAGGTATTTAATTTTGTTCAGTCGTTTAAAATTACTTTACTATATAAAGACTTTAACTTCTTAGATTGCGATGGGATTACCAGTCATAGGGTGTTAATACATTTGATCAAAACTAAGGTAATTGCGCCTTTCTTCTATAGATTGAAAACAAGCTGCAAATTCGCAGAATCAAAAAGTAGAAAAAAAAGACTTCAACACCACTCAATCTTTTTACAGTTTACAATGAATCTTTGATGCACGAACCTCCGATGTTTTGCGCAGCAACGAATTTAACTACGCAATTTGGCCTCCGCACATATTCGGATCCCTAAAAGAAATCTTCACATTCCCATCACACAAAAAGAATAAAATTTTTTGTCGATTAATGGCGTTGATCAATACAGAGTTCTAAGCTTCCTTTCATTCGCGAGCGATTGACATATTTTCGGGTGTACCGAAGCGGCGACATTGAGGAGCCGCGTAAAAGGCGAGAAACCGTAAGCGCACGGCCGATAATGAGGCACGAATTCGTATACCGTGACGAAATCGCCGCGTTAGCGCTCGAAGGAGCGTAGCGAATTATACAGCCGCCGCGAAGTTTCCTCGTATTATTAAACAACCCGACGATGGGCACCTCGTTACGGGCAATCGCCACGGATATTCCAGTCGTCCGATCGTTGGTTCTACCTTGGAGACGGTATATACTTTCGAAAAAATACGGCGTGCCGTGTTCAAAAGCGGTGTATCTGCTTAGAAAGCGCTGTGTTTGCATAAGTACCTAATTTCCTTTGGCACGAATACGAACAGTGTCCCCTTGGTACGGAAACCCTTACGGGCCCGTTTTAGCCTAAAAACACAATTTTTATAGACGCGTCGGTGAGATTTAGAAACCTCCAGATTCGCTAATTGAGAGATAAATCCGTCGGCTTTTACATTAATGCTTGGTTACTAAATAAACAACTTTTCTTTTTACGAGTAGGGGTTTAAACGTCAACTCGGTACTGGATTGGAAAATTGTGCCTTTCAAGCGAAGCGTGTACTTACCTCGATTTTTTTTTCGTTCAATTTGCATGTATTATGTGTATTTATGTCGCTGAAAACTAATGTAAGCGAGGGATTTTGAAAGATTTAATTTTAGATCTGTCGAAGTAATTTCAGACAATTATTAGTTGTAAACCTCGTTAAGTAGATTCATTTGCAAGAATTTATAAAGTAGTGAAAACTATTTTATTGCACTAATTGGAATTGCAGTCGTAAATTAATTTGCTGTTCTCAGAGCGAGTTAACTTTTTCTTTTGCAGGGTAGTTACACCTAAGAAATTTAAATTAACGATAAAATATGGCAATAGTGTGATAACAATATTCAAATCACGACAGCTTTGAAAGAGAAAAATTTTAAGTTTTAGTTTTCTCGTCTCTTTAAAATTTACTGAAATGTGAAACTTTTTATTTACGTGTATGAAGTAAAAAAATATTAGTCAGAGTGTACCATTGCTGAAAATTGTCTACAGTTTTTTACTTCGGTATGATGTTTCCATTTTTTTCACGCATTAA
>JAXIUT010020025.1:0-18684 GCA_035586675.1 Eurytoma californica | reverse complement strand
AGTGAAGCCATATTTTTGGTTTCATATAGCTTCCAAAGTACGGACCCTTCATCATTCCAACGTTTTCTCCGTGTACTAAACAAAAAACAACGTACTAATATTAGTAGAATTTCTGCGTGTTTTTTTTTATTATAGACAATAAATTTTAAACTTTTACGTACATTGTACATTGGTTCGCACAGAAAAATTGTTTAATAAAAAGACTATACGAAAACGCTAAACTGCAGACAGTGAAGAGTCAAGTAATCTTTTTATTTATTTACCTGTACAGTTACCTGTACATAGGCTGGCTACAAAAGAAGTAAACTTAACTAACTTCAAACTAATATCCCAGTTAAATTTATTACATAAATAAATATATTAAAATTTTGATTAAAAATGAACATTAGTGTCACTAGGCAATATAACAAGTTTTCGCATCACGTTAGACTGAATTGTTCTGTGATTGTGCTGCAACTATGACAAGGCGTACCTATGCGGGAACATTCATGATGAATATTTAATTGCAAATCGCGCGTTCGAACTCGCTTGCTTGAGATAAGCGAACTTTCTACACGCTTTCGAAACTGAGAATCACGATAATATTTCGGGCGCACTGAAAAATACGATCCATCTCGGAAAATCGAACGTCGGCACGCGCAAATCTCCGCCTAGAGAATCCCCGCGCCGCGCGGATAAGCGTCAGAATTTCGCTTCCGAACGCGAGGCGCGCGATGCATCCGCGCGATATATATAACGGAGTATGCCGACGCCATCGTCGGTATATCCATCCCATTGTTTCGGCGAAGCCGGCCGTGCGCGAGTTTCACCAGAAAATCGCCGGCTCGCTCCAAGGTTTTTCCGCTCGCCCGCCGCTTTCAAGTCGTTCGCCGGCTTCCACGGATCGTATATCTTTACGAACATCCGCGCGCTCGTACACCGCGGCGGCGATAAAATTCGATGCGGCTCTTGATAAACTTTAAAATTTCGCCCGAAAAGTTTTCACCGCGCGCGCGCCTGCGCGACTTTCGACCGGAGTACTCACAAAATCTGAAAGAGCGAAAAACCACTCGAAGCGAGTGATAACTCAGCCAATCGAGCTTCGAGTGACTGAATTTTTTCTGCTCTAAATTTGAAATTAAATTCGTCCGAGTACACGTTAAGTAAGTGCATTTGGTCGAATTTCACTTATTCAACTTTAGAGAGTGAAAAAGAGTGATTTTTCACTCCAATAGAGTGATTTTTCACTCCAATAGTGATTTTTCACTCCTATAGAGTGATTTTTCACTCCAATAGTGATTTTTTAAATTTTTCGCTCTTCTACATTATGAGAGTACAGCAGCACCTGGACGCAGCTGCGAGTGCGCGGGCCGATAATTAGATCGCAGCCGGGGGACGACGGATCCGAGGACAAAGCGCGAGAGAGCCGCGGCACACGTGTGAGTAGGCGGAAAAGTGGTCCTTGGTTTTGCCATCTCGCTCCGCGAGCGGAGGCGCCGTGAGATGGCGTGTAGCCTCGGCGAGCTCCTTTTCTGTGTCAGTCAATGAACTCGCCGCTCGCTCACGCGACTTCACCCGTGGACGCAAAAATACATTCTCGCCGCTGCGGCCGTGCGAACTGGCCTACGCGATCACCTCTTTTCTCCTATACGCAACGCCGAAAAATCTGCGGACTTTCGTCCGATCGAGAAAATTGCTTATTGCACGTTTAATTTTCGCCGAAAAAAAAATTTATTGTTACTAAAGAAGTCTTACTTGATTCAAGTAACATTTACTTCAATTAAAGTGATATTTACTTGGACTAGCAAAATCCAGCGCGCTCAATTACTTCCTCATCACTTTTCGTCAATTTCAGAAAATTGTTAAATATCAATAAACTCTTTTTATTTCAGAAGGGTATGCCTACTGCATAATTCTTTTTAATTTATATATTCAAAACACGTTAAATTAAATGGCAGGTTATGTTGCTGGTTCATTTTTGAGGTCAAAAACTAAACCAGCATTTTTAACGATATTTAGAGTACAATAGAAAATTTTAAAAAATTAATATTTAATTCATTACTCTATTTAAATAAAATTCATATCAAAACATTTTGAATTTTGGCGCCACCGGATGTTTAAAATCCTTATCCAATCAAATCTCTTTTTTCGAGGTTTCACAACATCCTGCCATCGTTTTTTTTAAGAGAGGATCAACTGAAATTTACTTAAATAAAGTAAAATTTCTTTAGTAACAATAGGCTTTTTTTAGTGTTGTTTCAATATCTTTTTCACGTCTGCATATCCGATACATTAATATGTCTTCGTAAGTAGCTATAAATAAAACTTCGGCGCGACGTCCTAAATTTCTTTCATTCTACCCTTGGCAATTGGAAGGTTTGTTGATACATACACAAAATAAACATAGCTTTTATGTAAATGTCGTGTCTCATAAACAGAATTGTCCTACAAATTCAGTATTTCCAATAAACATAATCATCGCTCTCTGCACAATTCCGCGTATTGTATCGTTTAATTTAAACGCCTAGTAAATTAACGTCGCGCAAGGTAAATATTGTTGTCGAACAAACGAAGCACCGAGGAGTGGAAAAATCGAGTCGTTATATTTTCGAAAAGCTGATCGGAATAATGGACTTTGCGACCCAATTTGACGCTGTGCTTTTGCAGCCGTACGCCGACCGAAGTGCCAAGGTTTCTCTCCCCGCTTACGTAAAAGTTTGTTCACACCGCCGGTCTGCACTCGACTCGGCTGAATCTTCGGGAATTCAGCTCGCTCCGCTTTAGAGTGCGATTTTGCAGCGTCGCCTACGCCTCTTCTTTTTTTTTCTTTTAGCCGACTTGAGTTATGTCACGCTCGCCTTTCGGAAAGGTCAGTGCTGTGCAAACGATCTGCGCTTTCAAGTAAATCACGGATGACGTAAATCAAACGGTTATCCACTCGTACTTTTTTCTAGTTTGAAAAGTGCAATTTTTAGAATGTGAATTGAAAACTAAAGTAATTTACGCGATATGATAGATGTTTCCGTACACTACAAAATTATTATCATTAGAGTAATTTTCCTGTGAAAATTTTCGATTACTTTTTTGTCTGGAATTGTGAAATAAATCCATTACGTCCGTCTGACAGAATATTGAAAAATAGTCAACACGTATATTTTTCTTCTTTCTCCGAATAAATGTATATTAATAAAGATATTTTGTGATTATAACGCTGATGTTTGTTTGATCAAGACGTCACGCGATAATAAATTTCAACATGATATGTTTGTCAATAAACACGAGATCGAAAAAATAAAAAATACGCAATAATCGATTATTTTTTAATTCTTATTAAACGACATGTTATGTTGCTTTTCTGAGGTTAGAAACTAAATCAGGATTTATTAACGAAGTTATTTAATGTATAAATTTAGAGAACAACTATAAAATTTAAAAACTTTATATTAAACTATTATGCTCTATAATATACTCTATTTAAATAAACCAAAATTAAACTAAAATATAAAAATCGTATAAAAAAATTTTAAATTTTGGCGCCACCGGATTTTTAACCATTAACCAATCAAGTCTCTTTTTTCGAAGCTCCACAACATCCTTCCATCGTTTTTTAAGAGAGGATTCAATATTCTATCAGACGTTAATAACATAATCTAAAAAAAATGTTTGTATCCAATGTACAAAAAAATCTACGGCAAAAAAATATCGATAAAACATTACGCAACGTACAAACTGCATTCTAAAAAAAAACATCTTTGAGTACCATAAATAGGACGTAACAAGCGTGCAACAGGGCGTCACGCGACCCGCTCGTTATCAGGCTTATCGTTAATGAGTCACCGATCGAAAATAGGAACCGCACCGCGGAGAAAGTCAAGGCGCGCAGGGATGAAAAATGGCAGCGGCAGCTGATCGCGAGGCGACGTGGGCGAGCGAGCCGATGCCGGAAGTGCTGCTCCGCGCCGAGCGTGTCTCTCGGAGGAATCGCGCTTGGCCTGCGGTAAAAGGCGGCCGCGAGAAAGGGGAACGCCGGGGCTCGCCTTTAACGAGCTGAAAAAAAAGAAAAAAAAAAATGATAATGCGCGGCGCTCAATTAAGCGCGCGAAAGGAGCGTGTGGGCGACTGATTTACGGGATCGCGGCTAGAAGCGGACGGGACAATGGGGGCCGCCTTTTTCAAGTCTACGTGCATCCGATTCGCATTCAAATCGAACTAGTTTCTGCAGATAACTTATGGGCGAAACGGACTCTTTGTGTACGACGACGAATAGAATTTTGTACCGAGTTTGTTCGACTGAAGTGGAAGGTGCTTTTTAAAGACTGCGTGAAGATTTCAATTATCGTATCTTGTTTGATCGCATTGAGAATCTCGCGATTAGTGAGACACTTATCGCTTTGAATCTACTGAAAATTTCTTGGACAAATAAGATAAAGCGTAAATTATGCCGAAAACCCAATCAAAAGGTGTATTCTTCGTATCTTAGTAAACAACAGTACCTGTTCTCGCGTCGCTGATAATTTCTTCTTCTACCTCGTATGAGAGATAACTTCAAAAGAAACAATCTCATTATGATCTTATCACGTACGCAAAGTATCGATACCTATCGTCGTGCTCTTTATTAATAATACGAAACATGATCTTATCAGCATATGAGACACTTTTTTTAAGTAACTTTTTTTTGATAACCATTTCACTATTGTATCACGTATAAGCGTGAATGTACATCAAACACAACACGTGCCAGGAGGTTCTGCATTAGGAATTAAGCATTTATGTTGCCTAATGTACACTGAGAAAAAGGATTAGTAAAAATTACTATTTTTGTCTATTAAAAGGACAATCTACTTGACCATAAAAAAAAGATTACTAAACTTTTCATAATTATTGTTATATTTCTATGAGATATTACAAAAGTTTAAATGAAAATTGCTAAAGTTTAGTAAAAATTGCTACTAGTTTTGTAAAAATTGTTCCGAGTTTAGTAAACATCGTCACTAGGTCGAGTAGGTCTCCCTCTTAAAAAAAAATAGTAATTTTTCCTAACCTATTTTTCTCAGTGTACTTTTGAAAAATCGCTTATATTTTTTAAGTTGTTTCTTTTCTTTTATTAAAATCATTCATGGACAAATTTTTAAATAATTTTTACAAAAGATACATACATCACTTTTTTTTCAAAAAAAAGCCGAATGTAGTCTCTGGAATACCATCTAGAGGAGACACATTAAAAATGCAGTACATGCAAGATATTTTTTTGCATTGCATAGTCGAACGCGCACGAGGAAAAAAAAACAAAAGAAAGCAGGCGCGATGTGGAGTGGCGAGGGAAAAAAAGCCCCCCTTCCCAATTATAGAAACGGCGGCTCCGTTACCCGGGAGCCTCGCTTAGAATTTTCGAGAAGGAAGTTTCGAGAGACTCACTGCGGGTATTTTTCCGCTCCGCGGCTGCCGCCGCAGTCGCCTATCGAGCGCGCGAAGCACTACTGTGTACAATTTCGCCGCGTTGAAGCATCTTGGCGCGTCCCTTTTTTCTCCAGTGCACTCAGTTTTGTTTGCAGCATCAACAAGTGCCACGTCATTGGAACAAAAGCAGGAAACAAATTCAAAGTAAAAAATTTAACGACACCCGCGAAAGGGAAATTCGAAAGTCCAAATTTTGCGTCGGCTCTTCCGAAAATTCGTTTCGCGGGTCTCTGCCTGCGACGGAGAAATTCGAAAGTCCAAATTTTGCGTCGGCTCTTCCGAAAAGTCGTTGCGCGGGTCTCTGCCTGCGACGGAGATTCCGGGAACTCGGTGCCGACCATCGTCGCTTTCTTCCGCCTGTTGCGCCCGTCCCTAGGCACTTTAACGGAACCCCAATAGTTTTTTTTAACGATCTGCTCTGGTGCCTTCAACAGGCACGCAGCAACAATCTGTTGAGTGCCCTAGCGAGGGGAAAATTGGTACCGACGCCATTGTACCGTGGAAAATCTCCGGGATTTTCGAATTGTGAAGAGGGCCGCACCCCTGAACACTTTAGGATCAGACATTCGGCCTTCCCCACAATATCATCAGACCCAACAGGAAGGACCCTTCAACCGTCTCCCTGCTTAAGATATGGGTATTTTAGAGCCCAAATTCCCAGAAGCTTTTTCTAGGCGTTTCTCTCTTCCTTTCGGATTCTTTTCAATGTGAACAAAACGTTTATTATTAAATTAACTCTCTAATGTTGTAGTAGCGACAAATTCTTAAAATTCATGGATTGTTGACCGTTTTCACTAATTTTTAGTGAAATTTCGTCGATCATCTTCAGTTAGAATACATCATCGTTCGATTTAAACTACGTATTCATTAAAAAATACGATCTACAGAATCGAAAGGAAGATCTACACGGAAAAAAATTTGGAAATGATATGGATCAAACCTATGGGATTTAAAAAGTTTCGTAGAATGAATAACAAATTTTTCAAAGGCGCTGTTTTTGCTCCACAGCCCGCGGCATTCTCACCTCATCGCGGCTCGCTGCGTGCGCCTCTGCCAATTCGAATGTATAATTGACTCTCGGTCAATTGCCGTCAATTAATGGCCGGTTCGACTCAGTTTTTTCCTCTTCTCCATTTTCCACTGTGCACCGACGCGAAACCCGTCCGCGCAATTTACAAACATTTGTTCTCCCGCGCCCTCGTGCAAAATTACATCGCCGCGCGATATATTTGTACACCTTGATCGATCGATTATCGTCGTTTACGATTCGGGAATGCGCGAAGGCTGCTTCTCTTGTTTACTTTGAAACGTAAACTAAGGACACGACGTTGGCACGATCAGCCTATATTTAAACGAAAATTTACTAAATAAAGGTGGAGAATAAATTTGAAATGGGATAAAAATTACCATAAATTTCGGAAAAATTACAATTTGAGAAAGAAATGTTCTAGTAATTTTTACAATAAGTTTAGTAAATTTTACTAGTTAGTATGGTACTTTGGTCACAGACTGTAAGTTTCTGAAGTTTTTACCATATTGTTTAGTAATTTTGAATAGATTTTCAGTAATATTTAGTAGATTATTAAGTAATATTTCGTGGCTAATATTTTAATAATTGAATAATTAGTTACAGTATATCAAAAAGTCTCCAAATGTTAGTCTGTGACCAAATCTAGTAAAATTGACTAAACCTTTGTAAACATTACTAAAACTTAAGATTTCTCTCAGTGTATTGTATAAATTACCATAATTATGGCAAATCTTACTATAAAACTTGTAATTTTCAAAAATAATTACATTTTTTCTCATGTTTCCAGTGTGCTCTCCATGCAATAAGACATTGAGCTTACCGAATTAACACTCGTGTGAGTGTTAATTTCGGAAGTGCTGAAAAGACACTCGCTCGATTCACACTCACCTTTAAAATTTGTATGTATACTGCCGAGTGTAATTTGAGTGTAAATTAAATGTAAAACTCCCAATTCTCGATTTAATACTCAGTTTTTTACTGTTCATCTTAAACAATTTAAAGTAAATTTTTCTCAGTGCATACGAGATACGTAGGAAGCAGGGGAGTGCGGGGCATAGTGGGCCGCGCACACTACTTTTTAGAGCAGTAATGCGAGCCACCTGACCATCCAAATTTGATCTGCAATCCCTAAACTTAACATATAATTGGTACAATACCTCAAGTTTGCGGGTTGCAGATTAAATTTGCGCCTCTAAAAGATCGTATGCGTGGCCCACTATGCCCCGCTCTCCCCTACAAAAACGATAAATTTTGCACTCTAATGAAGAAAAGCGACAAAGAACTCGGCTCTGCCTGTACGGATAATCGATGAGCGAGAGCGGCGCACACCTGCCGTTGTAAAGCGAGGCCATTTTGGGACGACTCACCATCTAGGCGTCCTCCGTCGTCACGTACGAACCCGGGGGCAACTCTCGTGCCTTCCTCGGGCCTCGAGTCGCCGATGCCCCAAGGCTGCTGGCTATACCGCTTTCTTCGGCGTTATACGTAACCTCGGGCGATTCGACGCTTTTATCGCTCCGGTTCTTCCTTTTGTTTCTCCTATTTTCGAGAGCAGCTTTGTTTCTCCCATATAAAGAATTTACGGCGGCGCCGACTTGCCCGCGCGCAATTGTCCAGGCCTCGTTCCTTTATCGCGACTCGTAATCGTGGTCCGTGCGAATTGGAAGTTTAATTTCGAGTCGAAGAGGATTTAATTATTTAACTAGGAAACAAGCGCGCGACTAAATTTGTATCTTAAATAAAAAACATAAATAATGATTTTTAATGAAAGCATATAATTATTTTTCGAAGGTTTCAATGCTTAGATAATTTACAATATAGCACGATAGCAATTAGATTATCGCGCTTTGCGCTTTGTGCTCAATATTTTTATACTCTTGTGATAAAATTCAGAAACACACTCAAAAGCTTTCGCATATTACTACTTTCTCTTCTTAATTTATGTAAATAATATTTTTGATGTTAGAAAATAAATCGAACGGCATTCACTATTTTAAGAAACCTATTCAATAAGAACAAAAATTCCTTTATCATTTAAATTGAAATATTAAATATTTAAGAAAATTTTTTGAATTTTGGCGCTATTAATTTAAAAACCTGTGCGTTCCTAAATTTGTAGACCAATCACGTTCACGTATTAAAGGCTTCACAACAACAACAAAGGCCGTCACTTTTTTAAGAGAGGATTTTTAAGAAAGGATTTGTCGGATTGTAAGACGCGAGCAAAACATCATCCGTTATCTAATAAAAAAGATTTGATGTTGTGACCAGTGTGACCAGGCGGGCAATATATATAGTAATTAAAATACATGCTAAAGTGGCGAAAAATCGCCACAATCTGGTCACACTGGTTGTGACGAAAGTGTGTAGATAATGTGAGTCAGTGTAAGGACTTTAGATCGAGGAAAGATGATAAAAGATATAATATTTTTTTTTTTTATTGCGAGTGACGTTGCGCGTTCATCTAATCTTTTACAAAGCTGGTGGTTATTGCGAGTTTCTTCGCACTTGTGAAATTTAGACGTTAACTTTCACGTGAATCTTCATTTAATAAACACGCAAAAAAAAATATATTAGAACTGTGCCTTGTTTTTTTTATATATTTTTCTCATTCCCCTCGTGACGGGTACTAAACTTCCTGGATATTTTAGACGCAATGTTTACCTTCGGATGATCACGCGATGACCAAACTGAGAAGAGCTAAAAGGAGTAGATTTTTGTTTTAAGAGTTCGATAGAATAACAATTACTAAAATTATATTGTAATTAACTAGTAAAAGGTTATTAATAGAGAATACAAAGTTATAAATAAATATATATCTCGCATATATTACAGTTTTTTATTCAAGTGCGGAGATACAAATTTTTACAGATTTTATTTCTTAAATAAATTATTGAATTGTTAGATAAGTAATTAATTTTCTTAATATAAAAAGCTAAATTTTTTGTAATTTTTTGTTAGCAATAGAACATATATCACTCAACGCGCGACACGCAAATATAGGTGTAAAGTAAAAAAATGAAATCGCATTGCGAATTACATAAATCTTACTGCTTCGCTGATAAAGCATCGGTTATCCTATAATAAATCGCATTGATAAACGACAGGAAAGAAGTTGGTAGTCACGTGCTTAGTCGAGCGAGCGAGCGGGGAGAGGCTACTGCCTCCTCTCGTGAACGCAAATAAACACGGCGTTACGCAAGATCCTCTGCCTATCGAGCGAATGAGACAGACGGTCTGTCGGGTGCATTGTGCCCGTTTTTATTTTGTTTTTTTTTTTTTTATTTTGGTCGACTTTTCTCTCCTTTCGCGAATTCCGGACGCCTTTCCAATTCGTGCCAATGGCACCCGCGGGGTATATAATTACACGGGGAGCCGGCGACACAAAGCTTTTTGGACACAAATCGAATGACTCGAAAAGCTGCTGTAATAAATTGCGTTTAGGCGTCTCGCGGTTATAATTAGATCCTTAACGCGTATTTTCGGTTTATATAACTGCGCGAGCGGTTAGTAGCCGCGCGAGCTTTTAATAGAAGCCGGACGGAAAATTCTGCCGTTTCCTAGCGAATAAAGTTGAAGCGAAGATAAAAGAGAGCCACAGGAATAAATCATCGCCTTTCTTTTAATGTCATTCACTATTACGTTGAGGCGGTTATAAAACAACTTAAATCAATAGCGACGGGATGATTTTTTTAAAAGTTCCTCGAGCATCGTTTAAATATTAACGCGATCCAATTGAATCGCTGTCCTGAATCGCATTCGTCGCTCGCTGGTATAATCATTTAACATTCATAGCCTCCTATATCGAGTTCGAAAATTTGCATCAATTTTCGTCCCATATCCATAAAGATCCAGTAGCCTTATACACATTGAGTATATGCTGTCCAAAAATTATAAAACTTTTACATAGTCTTGGGTTGTCGCCTCTTTCTCCTGACTAAAAATACTTGAAATTTATTTTTAACACTATTGGACTATTACAGTAACTTTTACTTTATATTTAGTACATCTTATATAAAATAATCTTATATAAAATAGTAGTAAAAAATCCTAAATAAATCCTCATAGTAAAATTTACTAGGCACTTTATTATTACTTCTTACTACAAGAAAATTACTATAACTTTGTACTATCGACTACAAAAGCTATTACAAAAAAAATTAATAGATACCATGATAATTCTAGTAACAATTACTATATTCTAATTCACTATAGAGTGTACAGTAGTAATATTAGCAGTGTGTAAAATATTTATTTTCCGCAATTTTGCTAAGGAAAGATTTTTTATGATGTTCCAGGCGACGCAGGATGCAGAGAAGTAACATCAACCGGGGAGTCGATCAGCGCGGTGCAGGCGCGCCAGGAGGAGGCCCGGCGCAAGCGGCGCAAGAAGAAGCGCTCATCCGGCTCGTCCCTCGTCTCGTCTTGCTTCCAAGGTAATGATTCCGACGCTTATCACTCTGTGTGGGGATAAATGATAGAGTGAGAAAGAGAGAAAGATAAAGAACGAACTCCGTTGGATGACCGTCCAATACGATACGTAGGTACGGGCACCATCTTGCCACCTGCTCGAATGTTTTGCCTTCACTTTGTGCTTAGTTGTAGGACTGTCGCAGAATGCGATAAGATAAAGAATTTTAAAGTCTTGTTTTGATTCTTGAGTTAAAACATTTTGGTTCTGGAATACTTAAATAAAGTAAATATTTTCATTATTAGTTGTAACACACCTGTTTAAAAAATGCGTACTGTTGATAGTTCGTATGGAAATAAAAACAAATGAAAATTAAATGAAATATTTTTCATATTTTTTTTATGATAACAAATTAAATATATAATATAAGATAATTGGAGCATTATTAAATTCTAATTAAAATTATCACAAAAGTGTTTACTATCAAGAAAGCCTATTCTATATTTCAAATGTTGTTATGTTTACATTTTATGTTTTTAATTTTAGTTGAAAAGAAGATTTTTAAAAATCTATACAAATAATAGTATTTGTTCATTGTATAAATACAAAATTCTTTATAAAAATTTACATTACAAGACTTCGAAAATACTCAAACAGAATTTTGATCATTCGTCTTAAAAACTTTATTTCATTTCTTTTTCTTCATCTTATCTCATAATTAAAAAAGAAGTCAAAAAAAGACTTGATATTGTCGGCAGCTCTACATCGCTTACTTTAATCGACCTTAAACTAAAAGCTCTCTGCTCGCGTTGTATCTTTCGCTCTCCAGACTACCTACTCGCTCCAATCGGTAACAAAAAAAGCTTCTCACATAAAAAAAAAAATTATCGAAGGAGTGGATCCATCGGGCGGAATAGGAAGCGGCCGGAAAATCTCCCGCGTGGCTCGCGCGTCTATTCTGGGTGCGAGAGTCGGCCGTTTTGATTAGCGCTGCGAGCGCCACGTAGAAGCTTCTAGAAGGCTCTCGGGCGCTCGATCCATACGAGGCTGTGCGGGCCGCGCGCATATACGTGCACAGCGGGGAGCGCCGCGCGAGTTCAGCGCCTCCGCGACCTCGCTCCGCTCCCCCCCCCCTTTCCCCCCGCGAGCGAGCGAGCGAATCGCTCCGCCGTGTTATATATCGCGTGCGCGCGATATCCTTCGGGCGCGATAATGCGCGAGTCGCGCGATTCCCGTTGCTCGCCGGATGACGCGTCTGGCGACCGAGAAGTGATTTCCAACTCGCGCGGAGCTCACTTTCTGATTTTGAGCTTTAAAATGATAAAATGTGTTAAGCAAAATTTCCGTTATAATACGTCGCAAGCTGTAAGCCGGTCAAATTTCAAATCTCCGCGCCAAACTGACCAATCACATAGAGGCTTCACTTTTCGTCCTTCCCTTTTTTAGTAAGGTAAAACTGAGGCGCTCGGGCTTAAAGTAGCTGAAAAATCGTTTTTAAACCTACAGTTGTTGGCTAAACATTCAATTTTAGAAGTTATTTTTTATCTAAAAATCACTATTAATTTTATACTACTCGAGTCCCTTTCCGTATGCAATAAGTTAAAAAAAAGTGAATAATAAATGTGCAATCTTATGAGTTTTGACCGATTTTGACTCGTAAAATACAAATATTTTGTTCAGCAATGGAACTATAGTGTTAAGAATGTTTGATTCATGAATATCAATTAAAATGTAATATTTAAGAAATAATTAAGTTGTGTGGAAAAAAATTCGTTTTCTTTTATTTATGATTGTTTAAGAAAGTTAAATTTTAAATCATAGTTTGAATGTCTTGCATTGATTCGGTAATTATAAGCAACTTTGAAAAGTAATAATTCCTTTCAACTTAAAGTAACGATTTTTAGGTAAAAATAAACTTTGCGTGTTTTTTCGGATTTCATCATTCTTGCGTACTATGAGAACAATGACTTCAAGTTTATTTTACTCTTTTTTGTTTTCTATTTAGAATATTAAATTTTGATTTCTGAATTTACTACCACAGTACACGCGTTTACTAAAATAGAAATGAATGACTTTTATTTCACTTTAGCTATTAGATTCAGAATGTATTTTAAAAAAGTACCTGCATAGGCAGTTGCTTAGTAATGCGAATGAAATTTAAATAATGCAACTTTATCAACATTCTCTATGCGGATATAAGTAATAACAAGCTTTAATTAATTTAATTCATACAGATGAAATTTCACGCGTTTTCCATTTAATCACCTGATTTATCGCTACCAGTATGTAGTTAAAATTATTATAATAAGCTATTAAACAGGAAAATAAAATACCGGTATTGACCGGCCAGGGCCGGGCAGTTGCATCATCGCGTCGTCGCGAGTATTTACACCCGATCTATCACAGCGAAGCCGAAGCCCTACGCGATTCCAAATCTCTTTCGGATTCCTTCGCCTTTTCCCAGCTGGCTGCTCGCCTTTTTTTTCCTTTTGGGGTTCTTGCGGTCGCCGGCGGAGCTTACAGCTTTTTTCGGGATTTAAACAAGTTATCGCCGTCTGTTGGCTTTGCTTCGGGAGTTTTGATGGTTTCCTTTAGTATATTAACTACAGTACTAAAACTATATATAACGAGTCTATATCTATTGTAAAGTTTAATTTTCGATACGTGTGAATAAAGTAATTCAATTGTAAAATTTAACGTTATTTTACGATTTTTTTGTTTATTTTTGTTTTTTTAAACATTTTTTTTGTGTTTTTGTGCTTTTAAATTTGCACTCGAATAAAAAAAACTAATAAAATTCATCAAATGGATGACCTTACGCGTCTAAAAACAAGTGAAATTGTTGAATTTAGGTCAAGCATCGAAAGTAGATCAAAAGTGCTTTATCGACGGCAAATTCGGAACGTGACCGATTATTTATAACACTCTAGAAAAAGATCACTCGCGTTATGAAAATCATGAAAATATCGGTTGATCGCTTTAACGAACGATACTTAAATTATTGAAAAAAAAAAACGATTTTAATCGCACTTTTCAATGGCAAGTATAATTTATAAAAGTCGAATGAAAAAAAGTGTTCCAGGGCTATCTCCATATTCATGAGGCAAAATTAGGTGATCTACTTGAATTGCCGGCAGACGAATGGCCGTAAATTAATGGCAACTCGATAAATGAGACGGGCATTTTTATTTCCGAGGCTCCGGTATATAACCCGTCGATTAATGTCCAAGCGCAAGTCAAATTTAAACTGGACGCGCATAAAAAAGAAAAGAAGTTTCAAGGAAAGCGCATTTAGCTCGCGTATAGATCAGCGCGAATTCGATCTTTTTGCGGACGCTGCAACGAGGACGCGACAAAAGCGAGCATGAAAGAAAAACCTTGCGCACCTCGAATAATCCTTCCAGCCGTTCGTTTACACCGGCCGGTAAAAATAGCCGCGGAATCGACGCCAATTCGCCGACTAGTACAGACGCGTCGCTCCTCTTTGTTCCGCGATCTCTGTATTCGCTTATATACATATATAGGTATACTCGCGTATACACTTTGTATATACCGAAGCGTCCTTCGGCGCTGCGCGTTCGTAAACACGTCGCGAAATTGCCGTCCGCATCCTCCTTCCGGCGTGGGACTTCCGCGTTCCCATTTTTTTTTGTTCTTTCTCTCCGCCGTGTACTTACAGGCCCCCCGTCCAGATAAGTATCCGCGCGCGCGCCGGAAGGGAGAGACTCGACTTTATTGCATCGAATGGGAGGTTGCGCGCCTTTATACACGGGACAATTTATGCGCGATTCACTCTGATTTATGGCGCTCGCTGCGAGAGAGAGAGAGAGAGAGCGTGAAATTTCGCTTTTGATGCTGATTTTTTTTCGCGGGGGATTTAAATGGATCGTGACGTAGTTTTTTTTATCGCGGACTCATGAAAATTCAAGCGAGGCATAGATTTTTATGCGCGAAGTCAATTCTTAATTATTCTGATTTAGATTGCATAAGTTGTCTATTGGGTGTAAAGTTACGCAAAATCGAATGAACAGTCGAATCCTTCATAAAAAACGTGCAATTCATCTGTCATAGTTTTGAGCGAAAATTTTAAACACGATATTATTTACTGAAGCGTGTATAATCAGGTTCATTAAAGGCTGCACGACAGTACGTAATTCATCGATCGGTAGCTTTTAGAATAAATTTAAAATTATATTTCATAAAAAAAGAGATAGATTAAATTTTATTCTGTCTTGGGGTAAAAATAATAATAAAACATATGATACATATAACAATAGCGAGAACAATGGTAGCAGTTAGTATTCACTGATTATTACAGTCTTCATTTATCACATTTCATGTACAAGAAGAAAATAAATATGCTACATATCACTTATAGTCATGCATTGTATGCAATTTATCTGTGATATTTCTATGAGCACCTAGCTTACTTTTTAGTATATTAGTTTTTATTTTAAGTTTTGACTGATATCACGCATGTGCAATATTTAGGTATTACTCTTCAAAAAATGGTTATTCAAAATTGCAAAATTAAATATGTATCATAAAATTGTATATATTTTTAAAAGTTTGTAAATCCATATTTACAATAATAAATTCTATGCTGCTCTATTATATTCTATCGTAAAATTAATCTATCGAGTCATTTAAACTCGAAACACAGACTAAAAATTGGATAACATGACAGCAAAATTTAAAATTCGAATACAGTAATGACAGCGCATCAAATCGTATTTTGATTTAAAATAGCGTCTAGTTCTTTAAATAAACGTGAACTAAAAAAAAAACCAAACTTAAAATCACAGTTTTTGAGAGAAGAGAAAGGAGCACAGAACAGCCGCCGGCGTGCGAATATCGCGCGCACATCGTGTTACCTGGTCCAGATTTAGAAGAAAGGGGGAGAGAAAGAGAAGTCAGCGTGCCAAGTCATTAGCATCCTCCCCGCGCCGTCGGTGACGATCGAGTGAGCCTTCGATCCCCCCCCCCCCCCCGTATTTTTAGCCGGTTCCGCGAGGTGACGCTCGCTCGCTCGCGAATATCGGAGGCATATCCGCGCGATGAAAGTGCATACAGCGGCGTTGCCAAGTCTGTGCCTCGCTCCAGGTAGAAAGTCGCGACTCTCTCGCGGCGAGATGACGCGGCGCGGTCCCCGCGTGCGTCAGCCGCCGCTATCGATTCTGCCCAGGGCTGCAGGATCGCCATCTTCCTCGAGGCTATTTCCGTCCCCGGCTTGCTAATTCCTCTCTTTAAAAAACGACGGCAGCGTTCAAACGCGCGATTTTATTGCGTGAACGGCGCGAAGATTCAAAATGTTTTAACCTCAAAAATTACAATGCGTCTTAGGTGAATAAATTATGACGTACTTAAAGAAACGATAACGAGATTGTGCAAAGTACATGAATTTTAAATGGTTCGGTTAAATGACGCTGAAATTCAAAGTTTTCGTATGTATCGCCTAACCTCAAAAATTAAAAAATTACATAGGTAATCTTTAAAAAAAACGATGACAGAATGTTGGGAAGCATTTAAAAAGGCAATTAATTACTTTAGAATTATTTGTGATTGATTGCTACCAGAATTCATTAAGATTTCCTACAAATGAATTTTCTAACCTCAAAAATATCAATGTATCGTAGATAAATAATAAATATACTTATGTTTTGTTAGTTCGCGTAATCATTAGAGTCTGGCTGTATCGGTGCACGCACGTGAGACAATGCAGGGTTTTTTGTCGTCGCGTGTTAATGAAATTCACAGGGGGCTCTGATAACGAAGTCCGCCGCTCGCGCGGAATGCGGCCTTGACATCGTCGCGCGCATTTCCTCCTCCCGCTTGCGCGCAAAAAAGAAAACGCAGCCTCGAAGGCTTCGCGAGATCTGGCTCGCCTTCACCTGGAGGGTACACGAGAGTATACATCCTTCCCGAAACATTCCACTCCGCAAAAAAAAGGAAATAAAGAGGAAGGAAAGGGTACGGTGTGTACGCGAAGGAGGGAAGTAAGAAAAAAAAGAGGCAAGGAAGGGGCCACCGGGGCTAAGTATAGTGCGGTGTGCAGGAAGGGACGCGCCGCTCGCGTGTGTATGTGTTGCACCGACACGGCTGCAGCGCTGCCGGGCTGACCTTGACATTGGGTGTAACAGCAGACGCGCAGCGGTGGCCGCCGGCGCGCGTGCGTAAACGCACCTCCCGACTCCCATTCTCCTCCTTTTAATGCCGGACCTCGATGTAAGCCCTGGGAATGGAAACATCACGGTGCCCTGTATATTATACCTCCCGTAGCTACAAAATATGTATGCTCGATTTTAAAAGAAAAACTTTTAAGTTATTTTGTGTATATGTAGTATAACAACAACATTCGATTCGATATAAGTTTGCAAAAAACGCGTTTGCACGTATACGGTAGAAGCTCGTTATTTTCGTATTCTCCTAGAACCGTCTGTTGATACTTCAAAAAATGTATGCTCGATTTAAAGTAAAAAAAATTTAAAGTTATTTTGTGCATAGTATAAAAACAAAATTTGTATCGAAGTTTGCAAATCCGTATTTTTTTGCACTTGCGTGGTATAAGCTTGATATTTAGGTATTCTCCTAGTACCTTCTACAAATCTATATAAATAAAATTTGTGCTCAATTTAAAAAATATTTTTGAGTTATTTTGTGTAAAATACAAAAACAAAATTTGTGTCGAATAAAGTTTGAAAAAAAGCGTTTTTTGCACGTACGGGTTGGAAGCTCGTTATTTTCGTAGCCTCCCGATATTGTATTGCTCCGTGCATTCTTACGCGGCTTAGTGCTTGTTTATTATATATCCCGGCGGACTTATCGCGAGTTGTATTTCGATTTCAAGCGTGGATTTCTCCGCCGCTCGACTCTCAGCGCAGCTTTGCACCGTATATAGGTATATGCAGTGCCGGCGGCGGTTACGTTATATATTGTTTCTCCTTTTTGCGCGGCTTGTGTGACACGTCGTTGTCTACCGGGCAGTTATCTCGCGCGGCTTTTTTTTGCAAACGTACGGGAAAAATGAAAAATAAAAAAAACTGCAAACTTTCATCCGCCGCGACTTCGGAGTTTGAATATCGCCTTTGCGATGCAAACTTTCCATTAAAAAAATGCACAAAGTCAAGCCTCGGAAGGTGCACTTTAATCAATGCAACATTTGCATACTCCGCGATAAACTTTTACTACTTTGAAAAAGAAAAAAAAGAAGAAAGACACCGGATCAATTCGGCAGGCTTTAATAATAGAAAGGCTTTCGGCGAGGTCCGCTAGAAAGTGCAGATCGGGTGGAAATTAAAATCGGCTTCAAACATTAGAAAACCGGCTTTCGATTTAGGTAGTTTTCTAACTTTTGACTATAACAACAATAATAATAATAATAATAATAATAATAATAATAATAATAATAATAATAATAATAATAGTAATAATAATAATAATTATACAAACATTAGCGTTATTTACAAATTATAAACTATCATTAAATTGATAAAAAATAATCTTTTGATAAACGTTGTTTTTCAAAAGGAAGTTTTGTTAATCACCTAAAATAATTGCACGCCTGTTAATATTTAAATTTAGTTCTATTTTATGTTTGCGCATTTGAAAAAGGTTTTAAAAGAATAATGACCCTATTTATAGTAACCGATATGTATTTAAAAAGTTAAACTGTTAAATGAAATTTTTGTTATCTGCCTCTTTATTTTTATTTTTCGTGGATTTTAAATCTTTAAAAGAATTAAAATTCACTATTTATACTAACATTTCTTTATTGTATTACATCAGAAAATAAAAGTACTTATACGTA
>JAXIUT010020014.1:0-16615 GCA_035586675.1 Eurytoma californica | reverse complement strand
TTCCAGTTTTTAGAAATTATGGATTTAGTTTCTAGCAATTATTAATGAAATATTATTATTATTATTATTATTATTATAAATGTACTGAGAAAATTATTTCCTTGAAATTATCGAATGAAAAATTCATTTGAGTCAATGCAATTATGGTACTATGGTTTTACTACCCGAAAAAAAAAATTCATCTTTCAAGAATGTAATTCCTTTTAGTACACTTCAGTTCAAGAATTCTTTGAAGTTCGTATTTTATTTCAGTGTAGTAAAATTTAATGAACGCCTTGAAATTATTGTTAATTAATGAAATCACTGCATAAAATTACAAATATGATTAGTTTTCAACAGAGGATAAAGAAGTTGATATATATAAATGATACTTCGGTTAAGGTACAAGGGAAGATCGGGTACTTCCGCGAATGATTATTTGTGGAATTTTAGAAAGACAAAGGAATAGTCCGGAAATAATCGCGTGGCTGTAACACAGCGAAAATACATGGCTGCAAAGCCATCTTCCGTCAGCTGCAGTAGTCGTTGTTACCATTGAGAATAGCCGCTTTCCTCAAACAGTTTCCTCGGAACACCAACTTAACGATCTTACGAAAGCGACAATCTCGGTACAATAAATAACAAAGAATAACCACTCCGCGTTAACATCCACTTCGCCAAACAATTGGCACTTCGTAGTATATTACTTACTCCAATATTTTACATCCTCGAAGGCCGTACAAAAAAAAAATGCAAATGTAAATTATTTCACGGTACATTAACGAAGGCTGCTCGGTTCATTAATTTGCCCGCGCACCAAAGTAAGTACCTTTAGCACCGCGGAGCGTGCTAATGAACACACCTCTAATTATTCGCGTGAAAAGATTGCGAAACGAGGCGGCTTATCGTCGCGACGATTTCAATCGCCTTAAGCGGGGCAGCGGCCGTGAAAAAAAAAAGAGGCGCAACCGCCTCCCCTGCGCGTCTCGCGGATCGTTATAATCCGAGAGTCCCGAGGTCCGTGACCCCTGACATCTAATTGCAAACGGCGCTAGCGCGGCGCTCACCTTATTTTTTCCCCTCCCCTCCTCCGTCTCTCTTTCTCGGCGCAATCGCTCTGGCCGCGAGCTCGCGATTACCGGTGCGTTCACCTCCGCGCACGCACGCCCGTCCGTCGCAGTTTCTTGCCCGCGTCCTTCGCGCACCGCCCGAGAGGGAGCCTCGGAGGATGGCCTCCTTAATTATCCTGCGGGCGCGCTCGCCAGGCCTCGGCCGGCAGCTCTAATTAACGCAAAAACCCGGGGACGGCTTCATAATGCCTCGGCGCTTCTTCTTCGCGGTCTGAAAAAAAAGGAAAAAAAAAATCAGTCATCGGGGTGCAGCCGCCGCCGGTTGACGAGAGAGAGAGCGAGGAAAGTGAAAAAGGCGCCGGGCGAAAATGGAGCGAGCGCGAGCCGGAGAAAGTAGCGGCGGATGCGGCAGCTTGGCCGCGACCTTGTCTTCGTTGTGCAATCCGGCCTTCTTACTTAAATTATTATGAAAGCGATCGGCCGAGATTAGCGAGAAACTCTAATTGAGATTTATGCGCGCGAAGAATTTTTTTTTTTTTCGTTTGCTTCCATGCTGTTTTTTTAATGGAAATTAAAATGCAATTAAAGTTAAACTAACACGAAATTTTAACGCGGAGTTTCGATGAAAGTATCCGGTAGAATTAGGGGTTCGAAAAAAACTGCTGAAATCGTTTGTGCGGATCAATAAATCTTCCTGCGCATGCACGCGTGTCACAACAGTATCTCGGCCACTGGATTTTTTCCGCTCGCAGGCTACCCGCGTTTAAAAAGAAGTAGAATGGTTATTAAATAAAAAAAAAAAGAAGAAGGTGGAAAAAAGCGCCAAGACCTCGCGCGGCATCCTTAAACTCCGTCATCCTTCTGCCGCGTTACCTCATAGAACACTTTCGTGGAATCCTTCGACGCTGCGCAAATCCGGAGCCTCGTCGATAATACCCCCCTCGTTACCCAAACTCCTTTCTTCTCGCAATCGGTCTATTTTTGCCCGGGCAAAATCAAATATTCCGAGGCCGTCCCGCCGAGGCTGCTACTAGTTTTTCCATCGCGATTGGCCCGCGCTAAAAAGAAGCGAATAGGCAAATTCGCAGCCACTCGACTGTCCTCCCCGGATCCGCGCGGCCGGTGTTTGCCCAGGCATTTGGGCCACGGTCCGAGGCGCTTCTATTTGCATCGGAAATAGCCGTCTCTTTTAATAAACGAAATCGTGTCAAGAGTCACTTTTATTTTCGTTTTAGAAATTTCCGCTCAACCGGCCACTTCTTTCGCTGAACGCTGCTAGCTTCAATCGGGAATCCTTTTTTACTTCGAAACGGGAGAAAAAAAATAGCAACTTTCAAATCAAGATGGATCTCGCGATTTCGAGTAATTAAGATTTTTCGAAACAATTAAGACGCCGGCTTCGGCATACGCGAGTTTTATCGCTTCCCGAGAAAAAAGCATGATGCCATCCGCCTTTCCGCTCAATTTATCAATCCGGCGGCAAAAATAATAGTGTCGTAACGCGGATCCCGCCGGCGTCGCCGACCCGGCGTTTAAAAGGTGAAATCCCAATCTGTTAACGAGGCGGAGGCATTCCCGGACTCGCGGAATCCACCGGCGGCGCGGCGCGCACAATAGCCCGAGCAAGAGGATCGCGGCGCTCGCGATTATCCAACGAGTCGCGCTCGGTAATTGCCGCTGGAATGCTCGCCGCGCGGGGCGATCGAAGGTTCCTCCTCGCGGCGCTTCTCGTTACGCGCGCGTCGAATTATTTCGAACAATCGTCCCAGCCACCGGCGCGCCAAGGCCGATTTCCCTTTTCTTCCTGGTTCCGTCGCGGCTTTCCTCGCTCATTGGCCGCGGGGAGATGCTCCCGAACCTTGAATCAGCCTCTCGCTCGATTCGTCCGAAATTTTCATGATACCTTTTTTTTCGTCGACGCGATGATTACATAATGATGCGATAAAAATTTTTACGATCGCCCGTAATGACCCGCGAACGCGGCCTTGGGAGTCTTACTCTTCTTTTTGTTTTTTTTAATCGGGATACCGGCCAAAAAAACGCGAATTCGTTATAAATAAGCCGATGGGATATACGAATTACCAGGCTCTTCCTCGACCGCGAAAGATATGACTCCTGCGCTATAAACACAAAAATAAGCGGAGCTTTTCGGCGTCGTTTTAAGCTCCCTCGGTAATTGAACGAGGCCTCCTTTACATTAATTATTGCATGTATCTAATTGCTAATCTAAAACCATCGCGTTAAGTTCGTTAAGAAAAAAAAACAACGCGGCGCTGCTACACGATACCCATTAATTTCGCAAGGCCTCGCCAACAAAACAATTCCCTATAACAATTTTCTCTCCCGTCTTAAAAAAAAAAAGAGGAAAAAAAATTCTCATACGCACCTCGTACACGCGCGGCCTCTTAATACGCGCGCCCGGCAATTACGCCCGAGCCTCGGCGATAGCGCAAAAGAAAAGCCGAGAACTTATGAAAATTCACTTTGCGCGCGCGAGCCGCGCTCGGATAACGACTGTATTAGCAATGCATCATAATCAAAGCGAGATTATGAAAATTTCGCAGTTCAGTGCAGAGGCGCGCATCTCGCGGGGTAAGAAGAGCCGAGGCGCATTAAAAGATAGGCGCCGGTGCGGGCAATTAGCGCGGCGGCGCCAGCCGGTGCGTCATGCGCCTTGCACTTTTTGCGTCCGGCGAAAAACCGGCCGCCTCGCGGCCATTACACGCGCGCCGACCGACTCCGCGTTATACATCCTCCGGCCGCTTTTCGTATTATTATCCTCTCCTTAAAGGAGGCTTCCTTACTTTTCGGGAGGCGCCGAATTTACGGCGCGCAGGATAGGCGTATTTTTCGGAGGAGTACCGTTCCTTTTTTATAAGCCGCTCACTTTTTGGCGAGGATGCCGGCTCCTTCCGATATCCACGAAATTGACGCAATAATCCCCAACGGAACCGTAAGAACGAGCGTAGCTGTTTCGCGTGTTCGGGATCGGCGGTGTTCTTTTGGGGCGAAGTTTTACGACGTCGGATGGAAAAAAACAAGGATATTATCGAATCGACTTGCGCGGATTTCGGAGGATCGGTTCGTTAACCCTGTGTTTTTCTTCTCGCACCTTCGCCAAAGGCGGAAACGAACTCATTTGGGTATACTTAACATTCTCTGCGGTAACGTTATAATCGCGAAATAATTGTTCGAAAAATTCGGGCAAAAAATATCTTTCCTGTGTCTCCTTTCCAACTGGTAGCTTACGCAGGTATTATAATGAAGTAGCAATAAAACTCGTAACTGTACTTTGGTGAATTGATATTTTAAACGTTAAGTTAAGATGACTTAGAGTCACTTGTTTTTAAAATCCATAATAATGGATTTAATGGAGAAGTTAATCACTTCGTGTATTCACAAATCACTTTTAAATAAGTGACTAATTTATAACCACTTTTTAATCAAATTGAAGTCAATTAATAATTGTTTAAACAGTAATAATCAACAAAAATTATTACTTTAAATTTTTTTTAAATCAGACCTCGCAACACTTCGATTCTAAAATATTGAAAATTCATTAAATGTTCGAGTGCTTTAACATGGTGTTTAAATTAAGACGCGACCAGGCCTTGATACAGCACGTAGTATTAACTAGTAAATTTACCGCCAGGTGGATACTGAGTCCGATATGTTTCTCACTAACGTTGGTATACTGACTCACTTTTATATATGCCGTCTTTGGACCTGAACGGGTAGGAGCTGAAGATAGCTACCAGTGCTCCACTATTTACCCAATTATAACTAATTAAAATAAGTTATGTAATCTTCGAAAAAATAGATGAAAATCTTGTAATTATTGCAATCTAATATCACTAAAATTACAATGAATACAACGAATAAAATTTAATTATGGTCAATTTACAAAGAAATAATAATTAGAAAAAAATGTTTATCACTCGCATTTCGGAACGACTATCACTTTAAATTATGATACATCCGTTTCATTTCCAAGTAAGCCCACATGCTACAGTGCACTGTTACTCTCGCCACCTCTTTCCAACATTAATCTTAACCCTGCCCCCCCGTTTCAAAAGAAAAGTACCCACGCGAAAGATCGAAAGGTCACGAATTGACAAGCGTTTCCCGGTGCGGCTTATCTCTTGAGCCCGGCGCGCGCGGGCGACAGTCCCCGCGCCACCGCGCGATCAAGCGTCTGTCCTCGCGGCGCCGGGGGAGGGGAAGAAAAACGAAGCCGCGCGAAATTTTCGTCGCGCCCGCATGCGGGAGGGGGGAAGGTCGCAGCGCGCGACATGCGGGCGGCAGATCGAGGGAGGAAGATCCTCCCGCGGCGCGTTTACCGTTCGCCCGGCTTGTAGATCCGGCTTATCTGCGATCTGGTCTCCTTCGGGCCTGGATCCGTTGGGGCCGCCGCGGAAACTTTAGAGCCGCGCGCACACGGCCTTTACCGTAAAGGCCTGGCGCGGGCACCCGCTGCAGGCGCTGCCGCGCGCACATTTATCGCGAGCTTTCGACGCGGGTGACACTCGCGGTATGAAGGATCGAAGCGCGTCTCGTTTAATTAGGTAGACTTGTTCCTCTCGCCGAGTACGGACGGCCCCGATGACGTGTTAATTGGTTATACAAATGTTTCCGAGTGTATACGCTCAAAGCGCGCGAGTGGTAATTTAAATATTCATTCGGTGTTTAAAATGTAATTTTTGAATTGCAATATTTTAAGCGTCTTTGTATTGGCTAAATAGTTCTGTAAATTGCGTCATTATTAAAGCGCTATATTTAACCGAGGATAATTGGACGTGCAACTTGCGACGAACGTGACATCAATTTATAAAGTTACCCGGCGAATGAGAGGGTAACAAAACAAACGAAAATTCTTGTCTTACAACATATTACTTTTACAAAAACCAATTTATTTGCGTACTTCTTGATAATTTGTTTTTCACTTTTTGCAGGACGAAAATAACCACTGGCATAATTATACACTTGTTACATTAACTCTCTTAACTAATTTTTCGAGTGACTGATAATCGATCCGGCAGGTCGGCTGACAGAAAATAAATCCGGTTTTCAGTTGCTACATTGGAGTATAAATATTATAAATTACCCTGCGCGCAAAGTACAATAAACAAAAGACGCGAATAAAATTTTGTTACATTTTAATTAATATTACACGTCGAAATGGAAACAAGATTAAAAATACAAACTGGCCGTACCCGATGTCGAATACTCGATTAGTTAATCAATTTTAATGAAAATACAAAATTTACAGGAAGTATCGATCAAACTATAATTGCAAAAGTAGCGCGCACCGGTCGCCAATGAATGAAGCTACGAGATAGCCGTCGGTACAACCGGAGCGACGGATGCAGCCTCATCGCGCGCAGTGCGCAAAACTCCCTACCGGGGGACGCGCGGACATCCGGAGAGCCCCGCGCAAAAATAAAAGATCCCCGGAGAATCGGCGAAGGGAAGAAAAAGGCGCAATATGCAAATGCACGACTGGCCGTCCCACTTCTCCTCCTCGCTCCTTCTTCATCCGCGCTTATCGCGGCGCGCGAACCCTACTCGCTCGCGCGCGCGCCTCGCCAATCTCGCCGGGTCATCATCGCGGCTGCAGCCGCGTTTTTTTCCGCAGGCGCGCGTTAATCCGCGATATTATTCAACACCTCGCGCGTGGGCGACGGAGAAAACGGACCGAGGCGGCTCGCGGGAAAAGAGCAAATGGGGGGGAAGGGGGGGGGGGGGCGACGGATTTATCGGCGAGTGCGTTAATGGTCGCGAGGCGCGTGAGCTCACAGGTGTTCGCGCGGTAATTCACCGAGCGCGAAAATTCGATTCGGCGCGATACGGCTTAATTGATGCCGCTGAGTCAGATGGTTTTTCGACCCGCCCGTTGACGCGCGCCGCTCATCGGCTTCTTTTGTTCTGAGGTCACCGGGCGGCTTGTTTGGTCAAATATCACGGGCATTATTAAAGGCTAATCGATGAATTATCATAATTCGAAAATGAGACGCAGTTTCGGCTTCATCGTGATCATCGTTTGTTGGATGCTGCATAATTATTTTTATGATTCTTCGGCGTAGGTATAAGTGTATGGGTTTAAATGAAAGTTTACAGACAGAATTTTTTTCTAAAAATTATTGGGTTTAGAGTTGGAATTAAGTGACCTAATGATCTCAGTAAAAGTTCCTCCTAATATGATAAAAATTTTCAGGATCATCTTGAAAATTATTAAACAAATCACTTAATTTTACACGCAGAGAAATTTTTTAGAAAAATCTGGAAAAAAATCAATATTTAGGTATACGGTAAAAATTACAATGTACAATTGAAATACTTGCGTCGATAATTCTAACTAATTTTTTTCGATCAGCCAGTGTCAGATTTCGTTTTCTACAAGCATTGTACATTTCTCATTCAAGTTTCCCTCCCAGCAAGATTCCTAACAATCGATTAACGCAAGCTTTTCAAACCCACGCGTCGTCGAAATCAGAATTTCCATTTTTCCGACTCATCCGACACTTACAGGCGCGCGGCCCATAATTTCCGACGCGGCCAAAAAGACGAGCGGACAAAGGGAGGAGGGTCTCGCCTGCGCGTGACGCGCGCGAGGTGCTCGATCATCGGGGCGGCGCGCGGCCACTTCATCGAGCACGCGCCGGCCACCTGACGAGCGCGATGTCGCGCTCCCGCACTACATGGTCCTGCGCCGAATCGTTCGTCGCGTTTTTCGCACGCGCGAGCCCGGGATCCGCGATACCCCGGATTTAGGTACCGGGCGGCATCCATCCTGCCTCCTGCCGTCGGCGATGGGCCGTGCCGTTAATGGAGCCGACCGACCTTTTATACCTTGACGTAAATATTGATGTAAAGGCACACACGGAGTGACGTGCTAAACGATTACATTATACTTTTTTGGACGCGTCGAAAAAAATGTGCTGCGTTCACGCTGCTCTATTCGAAAAAAAATGTAACGTTACGTTATCAAAAAAGTACGCAATAATTGTACGTTCATCAAAGTGTTAAGTATACGTTTAGTATTTATCGTTTAAGATCGAGTATTAATTGTTTGGTTAAATGAGATTTATAAACCAGATGAATATAATAATAAACAATATCCACTCATTCCAAGTTAAAAAAACCTCGAAAATAAGTGATTTTATAATCTTTTTGAACTTTATAATACTAATTTATAATTTTGTAATCATAATAATAAATAATCATTAAAAATCGAAAATCACAATTCTTAAATGAGATACTACTAATAGTGAGTAATCTATTTAATAATCAGTTATAAACAGTGCGAGTAAATTATAATAAGTACAGATTTTCGTCTCCCTTCTAATCGTCGTTTTAACGTTTTCGGGCATGAGCATTGGGATTTATGCTAGGAGAGGACAGCGATGAAACAGGCTGCAAAACGTAACAAAGCAACATCTTCAAAAATAGTGCAGGCAGCATCTCGTACTTCATTCAACCGGGCAAACCCTTTTTTGTTTGCTCGTGCAAAGTTGCATAATTTATTTTCTCCTTGGACAGTAGACTTTGAGCTCATTGCAAATTGCCCTAGGTACAGTTTCTCGCATAAGTAGGATTCGGCTAAGCAAATATTCGCTGTTTGCTCTGCTCACAACAGCTGTTTGCCGACAATTACCAAACTATACACGCGGCACTAATGAAGATGATTCGGTAAGTATTAGCGATCGCAAGTCCCACCTACGTCCTTCAATCGCTTATTCATCACCGTCTGTCAGCAGTCAATGTAAGCATCTCTTATTAATATTGTATTTAGCTTAAAATCGTTTTGACATATTTGACCGGTCCAGACTGTTTTATAATACTTTGCAGATTCGTTACCGAAAACCAAATGTAATTGATGTTAATCAAAATAAAAACTTTTTATTTTATTTGTGTACTTATTTTTATTACACGGACCATAAATTATAATAAAGTATTGCCACTGCATAATGAAATCCAAATATTCAAATGAAAAGTATCTTCAGCAAACAAAAGTTACAATTTTTACAGATCGCTTACGAAATAAATTCCTCCTCAAAACTGCGTAGGTGAACTAGTCGCAATAATGATGCAGTGATCCAATTGTTTGAACTTCGCATCTGACGTTAAATTAAATATTAATTTTTTTTTAATCCATGGAGCGATGAAATTATTACGCATAAAATAAATCTACTCTCATAATTACAATGAAGCTTCTGAATTTTTGCTCACCTTGTTATAGCACGAAGTCAAGTTTCTCTCAGCCAATTTTAAAGCTGAAAAATAAACAACATTATTCACGCCGGTGATTACGGGCCCGACACCAGCAGCCGAGCGAGGCATGAATGAAAAATTTTCGTTGATGATCTTATTGAAAAAGACTTTCATACGGAGAGGTGTAAAATTGCGTCAGGCTTTATTAATGACTCGCGCGCTCGCGGCATCGACGCACCGACCGATGATTAGTTCGTCCCCGCAAATATTTTAAAGCCTCGCAGCCTCCGATGCGTCGGACGCTCAAGAAAGAGAGACAGAGCGTACGAGGGAAAAGGCAAGGGAGAGAGATGGCCGAGAAAACGGCTAATCTCGCGCGCGACATCTTGCTGGTCGCGAGGCACGAGCGAAAGTGTTCGAAGATCAATCACGCCGATATCGGTGCCGTCGACTTTTGTTGGAAAGCTACGAGGGAAATTTATTTATTTGTTTGGCGATTCTGGTACTTACTCTCGCGCCGAGCCGCGGACTGACGACACGCTCAAAGCCGAGGCGCTGTTGAAAGATTTATAAATAGACGATATTCACTGTTGATCTTATCCTCCTTCTCTCGTTTAACATTTTGCACGGCAATTGTGTAAGAGATAAATATTCATAATTATTTTTGTAATACAAGCGTGTCTTTCGCGCCGAGTGATTTTTCACCGCTTGATGAAGAAGTCATGCCATTTTTATGGATTGTTAAAACTGACGCGGTGAAGTTTTATGTCTGTTTTTTTTTAAACGTGCAATGTTTATTTTAGATTGTTTATTAAGTGGAAAAACTTTATTCGCGTTTGTTAATACCTAATTTACTTATAATGATAGGCACGTACTTTTCAGTTCGCGTCAATTAAGAGTAGATCTCCGAGGTATTTCTGCAACGTTTCCTTATGACTTAAGTTATTATATTCTTATTCGCGTTCGAATTCGATTTAGCACCACGACTATCATTTAAGCTGTTTACCTAGGTACTTCCGCGTTGTACGTTAAAGCATGTCGCTAATAGTCGTGATATCCTTGAAACAAGTTGTTGAACTATTCAAATACGTTAAGTATCTACTCCGATGTTTGGATGCTGTCACTATCTGCTCTTATATAGCCTATAAAATTTACACTTTAGAAAACATAAATCAATTTAATGTACTCTTTATAGTTTATTAGTCATTTCGTACAAAAAATTATGGTTGCAATAAACACTGTAACAGATTTCATATAAAATAATTAAATAAACAAATGTACATGTTTCGTTTTCTTTGGCCTATCGAATTTTACATTCTTTAAAAATAACGATGTTCTTTTACATGACTTTCGAAATACTGATGTCTGAGAGCATAATTGCACTTGAATTCATTTTTATATTTTCTGTTACAGATTAGTGTTTTCAAGGCTGCATTAATTTCCACATTGCAAGTATAAATTTATTTTATTTTTAAATAATTAATTATGTACAAATATTGAAGCATGTATATAAAATATTTTATCCAATAAAGTATACAACAAAAAGATCATTTTGTTTCTTGTTTTACTTTGAACCCATATTCTCATTAATCTTTCCGTGCACCTTTGCTGTAAGTCACTGAGTGGTACTGCTCGTATCGACTGATCATGACAAAATACCATAGTTATTTATTTTTAAACCTGCGAAATTTAAAATTTACTAGAAAAATTCGTTCTCTAGCGTCTTCTTACAATGGCTATTTCTATGCATACATTAATATGTTAATATCATAATTGTTCAACATTATTCGCAGTCAGCACCTTCTTTATTTGAAATACAGCTCTAAGGAATGTAAGTGTTCAATAATATTTAGACTCCCACCTTCTGTAATATAAAAATTCTACTTATCTCACCTATTTTCTTATCTAACGCTAACATAAAAAAGAATTAATTTTCCGCGTGTAAATGCAAATTACGTGTAATGAATTGGAATAAGGTGATTTTGATTTTAAAAACATTCCGAGAAGCTCGCGAAACCAATCCCGCGCTACAAATACGCATAAATGAAATAAATCCAAGCGAATCTACAAACACCCCGCGAAAACACCGATCGACAGGTACATACTAATGCAAATTCGAGAAAGTCCCGATAGGCGATCGCAAGCTCGCTTCACTTTCGCGTCCGCGTTGCGTGCCTCGCGCGATCGGGACGAACAATCGGAGCCCGAGCGACAGGCGACATCGTCGCGGCGCGGACGTCGTTAACGGGCGGCTACTCGTCTTCGATGCCCGATAAGTCCGTCCCCCCGCCGCGCCGGCTTCGCAGAAGCGTCGATCTTTCCGAATCTCACGCGGCGTCGCGGCTCCGCGCGCAAAAGGCCGCCAATCTGTCGGGCGGATCGCTGATCGGCGCCGATTGGGCGGCGCGCGAGCCGACGCGCGTCCGCCGATAGCGGCCGAGGCGATGACGGGGAGCTGCGTCGCCGACGGTTTTATCGCGGGCGGCGATCGGCAGCGCGTGCCGGCCCGCCGCCAAGTGGAAGAGGGCCGGGACTGGTCGGCCGCCGCCGCCGCCGCTTGCGCCTTTATTTTCGCCGGGGCTTATATCCTCCAAGCCTCTCGCCGGTTGTTTTCTGCAGATTCCCGATCGGCGCTGAGGCACAATTATAATTGGAATTGTAATTAGAAGATTAATGGGAAACCGAGTACTAGGAAGCGGGGAAATCGTTACGAGGAGTTGGGAGATTCTGATTAGACGGGGAACTAGCTTGAATATTCATTTAATCGATTTGTTACGTGCGAAAAATATTTCGTCTGCAAGAAACTTTGGATTCTTTTCAGTGATAATGTCAAAGTACACTAAAAGTTAAGTTATAATACAAGTTGTAAGTTCTGGTAGTCAGTTACACATTTATCAGTGATAGTTTAATATGTAAAAAAATATTTTGACTTGAAAAAAATTTGGAGAACACAAATGGCACTTTACAAATAATTTCTATCCACATTATACATCGCACTTTTACTTTTAGCATCTAGAAAATTGAAAGAACTTAAATATTTTACAAGTTTTTCTTGATTTTCATCAGGTGTACTTTTACTTCTGGTAATCATTTTATGTAGATTAATCAAAAACGCCTGTATATATAAATTTGAAAGATCGTTATTATAGGAGTCAGTGCGTATTAGAAGATTCAGCTTCACATTCAATCGATTAATGCGTGTAATTCCGTTTAATTAGCGAAAGGGCATTAAAAGTGAAATTTACAAGCTCAAGGGAAAAAGGGAGGAATAACCTTGAAAATTCACTTACACGGCCGCGCCGTTTACGATCTCCAATCACCACGGAATCGCAAAAAACTTTATTAACTCGTAAGTGTATGAAACGGCTAATTTTTAATAACCATTAAGGCCCCACATGAAGTAGGTATATCCTCTCACGCGAAACAAGCACTTACCCAAGCAGACGGCTCGGCGTACACAATTTCCTTCTCCCAGACGCCTGCGCGGAGAAGAAAAAAGGTACGGCCCGGCCGCAAAAAGGTCAAGTCCAGCGCGCCAAAGCTCGCGCGCGCCCCCCGGCAAAAAAGGAAGACTCGAAAGCGAAAACCCCAGTTTTCTGGCTCGCGGGCGAGACTCGCTTCCCAGCGCGATATAATGTAATGGTTACGTACGGCGGGGCCGGGAGTGAGCTAGAGAGCCGGGGCGCGTGATCAAGCGGGGCAATTCAATTTCACAAATGGCCGATTGAATTAACTCGCATCGCTCGCTCACGCACCGAGAGCCCGGCTCTGTATTTTCCGGCAGGGGCCCGCAGCGACGCTGGCGCCACCGACGCGCGATTGATGGGCCCGGGGCTCGGGCGCGCGCGATGGGGCCCCCCGAGTGCCGGGCTGCCGTTCCCGAGAATTATTGAGGTCATTGATAACAGTCGCGCCGCGGCGTAATGGCCACGAGGGGCCCCGAGATTAAGTGCCTCGTAATGCCCCGCGCGAGTGCGTGCGAGCTATCGAATTTCGCATTGTTCCAAACGAGGACGAGGGGGGGATTGCCCCTCTTTTTGCTCTTCCCTTCTTCCATTTTCAATTTCATTGATCGCCTCGCGCCGACGCTCATCGCGTGAGATATTCGGCCGTTTACGGGCTGAATGAAATTTTTACCCGCTCTGTCTTTGTGCCGAGGAGCGGAGAAGCGAGTTTCCGAGTATCGCTTTTCTGATTAACTTGCGCGCCGATTCTTTTTGCGCGCACCTAAAGTCGATCGGTAAATCAACGCGGGGGGAGTCGCGAAGTAAACAGAATTATAGACGGGGATATATAATACGGCCACTTTGACACTCTTTTGTCAGCAGTCGATAAATTCTCGCGGCGGATAATCGATGAAAAAGGAGTGCATCGGCGGCCTGCGGGCGAATTATACAATACGAGCGGCGCCGCGGTTCGATCGCTTCATGATGTCACGCCGCCGGCTAATCCGGGCGTTATTTACAATCGGCGACGGGATGCCGCGCGCCGGGCAGGTGAACCGGGATCCTTTTCTTCCGACAAAAAAGTCCGGCCAGTTCCGCCCGGCGGAGCGACGCAGTCGCAGCCGACCGTGAACCGTAAGACGCCTATGCTAATGCCGCGCCACGAGATCTCGTGAATTCGCGCTTGCGACGGAATTGAGACGTTCACGACTCATGCAAATGAATTACGCTCTTGATCCGCGAGGAAAAAGCAGTCAGGTTATTAATTACGGTGATGATTCTCGCTGATTGAACTTGGAATATCGAGATGTCCGTTTCGTGGTCTGGCTGATAAGAAAAATATATTTTTTACTTTTTTTACATGGAAATATTTCTAGAATATTAATGATAAATAAGAAAATTTTTTTTACAAATTAATAATTGAACGAATGGATGGCAGATTGAAACTTACAAAACAAATTTATTTAGAAAAATACTCGATGTCTTCGATTAATCTTAAATCTCTTAATAAAATAAATTTACTATGGATTTGGATTTTACGAATTTCATGAATATAAAATTATTATTTTTTTCAAAATAAGTAGTTACTTAAATATTAGTAGTTACTTTACTCCGACACGTTTTATAAAGTACCCATATTAACATTGAAAAAGACATTTGCGAGACAAGTGAATAATCTGTTTTGCGTATTTAGATGGTGTATTAGAAGATCACAAGTTTCTGATTCTCCAAAAAAAAGAATCAGCGAATAATTTACGTCAGTCTATCGCTGGTTAAATCGGTTCCATTCTTCGGTGATGAGAAGCTAAACAAAAATAAATACCCGCCTCATGTAAAGGCAACATCGGCAAAAAATTATTTACTGCGGGTTATTATTAAACTCATTTAAAACGTTTCTTTTGCATCATTGTATCTTGGACAATTATCATTCGAGCCACAACAAAAATCTCGTTTCCAGCATTCAAATTATTGTTCGTCAAAGAACTTGATATTTTACAAATTGCCCACACCTCGCGGCTTATAGTCTTACGGGCGCGCAGAAAAAGGTCATCGCCTAAAAAGCGAACACGAGAGATGCGATGCCTAAAAATAGCAGCGACAAACCCGTTCGGGATGGCCGAACACCAGAAATCGTAAAAAAGGGCTATAACAAAGCAGCTACGTATATATCTTCCCGAGCCGAGGAGACTGGCCTTGAATTCTCACGGGACGCCTCACACCGAGAACCCAAATTGAGGGGAGGAGTTCGCCAAAAATCCTCTCCTTTTCACGTCAAATTTAAATCTACGGATAAAAATATTTCCCCTTCTCATTTTTTTTTTTTTTTTTTTGGAAAAATTGCAACAATCGCCTCTCGCGCGAAGTACCTACATCAATCCGCGTATACGCAAGCGCTACGTTAAAAGAAAAGTTTCTCTCCATTACTCGCCGCGGCTAATTTGAAGTCCTTTGTGCCCAACAATAGGCGCCCATCGGATTAAGCAAAAGCTCCTCTTTTTTAGCGCGCACCTCGGGGCGAAAATCTCCGAAAGATTAGCCTCGCGTCCTCGTAAGCGTGACAAATGCCCGGAATCGCTCACTCGTCCTTTATGCGCGCTGTCGCAACGGCGAATCAGCGCCGGCCGCGCCGCGCTCGATTAGTAATGATTATGCGCGATCAAATGAGGCGCAATTACGGGGCTAACGCGGCTACTCGCGGGACGTCCTTGCCAAGGCTGCGGAGCGCGCGCTCGCCGGGGCGTACTTATAAAAGAAGAGAAGTCGGGGATACGCTCGCGGCGGCGCTCTCTCTCTCTCTCTCTCTCCTCCGGCGATTCGCGCGTGTATATACGCACGGTCGCCGGACGATGATGATGCGCGCGCCGCGCGCAATCGTTTATTACCGGCGAATCAAGAGGGGAATCCGCATTTTTCCCGTTCATTTCCGCTGCTCGCTTTGCCCGCGCGCCCGCAGCGCCTTCGCATGGCGATTTTATTGATAATTGAAGCGAATTAATGTTGCGCCGGGGATTACCCGTACGGGCTATCAGTGCTCTTTTCCTCCTCTGCTCCGCGGAGCCTTCGTTTCTTTTCTGCGGTTCTTCTTGTTCCTTCTTTTTTTCTTCGGCCGCGTGTTCTTTTTGCGCTAGGGAAACATAATGCTGTTCGGCTGCTCTTGTTGCATTGTAATACACGCAGCCTTTCGTTTTTCACCGAGGACTGCCCGAGCAATGCGTTCTGGAACTCGCGCATTTTTATTGGCTAATCTTGATTTATTTCAGCCGTGTAAACATCATTTACAACGCGTGCCCGTACGTTGTTGCGTTTTAAATCTAATTAAATTATTACGATTTATATTGATCGGTATGTGGTTTGGCAGTATACCTATTTCTTTAAGTTCAGCGTTTTGTAGGTGATACACTTTACGCTCGCTTCGATCGAAAAGAAATAAATCTTATTGGTCGAGAAATTTTTATTATTAACTGTGAATAAATGTGAATTTTATAAATTATTTTTAATTATTACTGATAATTAGTGATAAATCTTATTAATAACAGTTTTAGAGATATAACTGTGCATTATTAAATATTAAATTAGTTGAAGATTTCTCTATTCAATAATTTAATCATTCATGCAACAAAGTTATAACATTGAATCTTCCCGTTTACTATACTTACATAAATAATTAAAAATTGTCCAGTTGCCCTCTATTAAATTCAAAATCATTCACAATAAATAAATACGTGCAAATTCCTATCTCTTAAACTACCTTTATTTTAGTGCATTTATTAAGAACCTCTAATTTTGAATGTAGCCCTGCAAATTTTATAAAAATCGGCTTTTAATACAGTCCAAAAATGGGACTCACGAGCGTTGGTTGGTTGAATTCGATTTTTGACGTGGCATTGTTGGCCGAATTTTTTAAGACTA
>JAXIUT010019993.1:0-18697 GCA_035586675.1 Eurytoma californica | reverse complement strand
TACTGTTTACTTATTATTGTTAATAACTTAATCACTATCACCGCTGTACATACCCCACATTCATCTACACTTTTTTATTTTTAACGAAAAATAGGACACTTATTTAAAAATATGACAATTACTTCTTGACCGTGCCAAAAAAAAGGAAAATGAACGATTTTTACGTTATTTGGTAAGGGGTGTCAAGGTGGTGGGGCGGTGGGCGGGGGGGGGGGGCTTGAAACGACGGCGGCGGCGGCGATACTTTTTTATAATATAAATTTATAAAATAAAATGTAGATTCTAGTCATTGCGGTAACATATGCATATTACAGAAATAGAAAATGAATATATAATAATAGTACTAAAGATATTACTATTATTAGCTATTAACTATTTATTCACAAACCGCTTTTAATACTTCTTAAAAAAATAAAATATAAAGTTTTATACTTACGTTCGTCGTTGTTTCATGTATTTGCAGTACGATGACTAAATTAAATTTTAACTTCAGTTATTTAAAGTTCCCTATCTCTTTCCATGAAGTGTACTGCTCTTTTAATCGCAACATTTTATTACATTCAGAAATAAATTGTAGGTCGCAGTATTAAACTGTTATCAGACAGGAGTACATTAAAATTTAAAGTTTTGGAAAATCAATTTAAGCAAACAAGTACCAATAAAACTTTTTCCATTATTCAAGCTTAAGTGATTACAGGCAAAATTATTTGTATTATTTGTTAAATCAAACTATATATTTTTTCGTAAAACGAACTAGTAGTAATAACATGTAGCAATTAAGGCGCGACATGCTTTCATTGCGACCGACTTTTTACACACGGGTAAATTGAAAAATTTCTCCACACCAATACTATCTCCCGGACTAATTTTACAAGCCAAAAAAAATTTGCTGAATTCTAGATATTGCTTCCTCACAGAGGAAGCTTTTTTTATTTAATACTGCAAAATTAAAAAACGTTCTTTTAAAAATCTATCCTTATATTATTTCATATTCAAATACGTAACAAAAAAATTTAGAATTGGTGAAATGAAGGAAGGATTTAAATTATGCATAGACAGATTAATTTTCTATGATGTAACATTTATTTTCAGTCATATTTATTAAAATATCAATACATCTTACTGACATGTACAGATTTTTTTTTGTTATACTTATTTGCTCTCCTTGTATACTTAATGAATGGCGCGACATCGCTGGTCGCCGAGAAGTGAACAATTTTTTTTTCCTTTACAATAATTAATGGATCGCTTTGGCACATCCATGCTGATGGGCTCTCACTCACGCTTATCCCCTTATATCTCAATCCGGTAAAAGTATCAAGGATAATTTACAAAACTGGCGGCGCAATTAAATACGCGGTATCAGTGAAACAAAAGGAAAAAACGAAATCAAAGTACAAAATGTAAAAGCTAACGCACAAAGGCAAAAGAAAAGAAAATAAATTAAACGGTTGTAAATAACAAAAGGAAGAACGCAGTGAAAAATCGCATTGTGCTCCCTCGCTTTCTCTGCGAGCGATAATAAGTTTCAACGAATTTTTTAAATTCTCTACCCTCATTAGTATCGTCGCGTCGGTAGCAAAAAATGGATACTTACGATATATTGACGTCAACTTTTGATTTCGCTGATAATTAATTTGAACAAAATCGAAGAAGCTAAGAGGGCGAGTTATTAACAGCGAGATTTTTTATAATTTTCATTAGGTATACAGTTAAAAATGTACGCGTAATATGCTACTTTTTTCGTGTGTTAAAATTTCGTGCGTTAAAATTAACACACGCAGGGTATGTCACTGAAAGATTATGTGTTTTACTTTATCCTTATTAACACATAAATGTGTGTCATTAAATAGCGCATGCGCAATCTTAACACACGTTTGTGTGTTATTCTATTTTAACACCCGAAATATGTTAATTTTTTTAACAGTGTACATATAGAAAATAATAAGTTATAAATAATAATAATTCACTTCTTGCGAAATCGCCATCGATCGCGTAACTTTGTGTGCACAATTACTATACTCCTATGTAGATTTGTTCTGTGATTAATTTTTGTTTTTTTTTTTATATTTTACACCGCACATATAAGTACTGATAATTTGTATAATGTCTTGTGTATACTTCTTTCTTTTTTTTATCCTCACTTGCTTTAAAATCCGTTATACAATTTGTGATAATCGGGATACAAGTGTCTAAGTTTATAATGTATAGTAATCGCTTACATATTCATGCTATATCGGAGAAGAAAAGAGAACGTTTTGTAATCTTCAGTTATTGAAATGAAATAAACAGCCGAGTACCAGCCCTGCACCATATTTTACGGGTGTACTCCCGGGAGATTCATTTCTGCCCTATTGAAAAAAAACTGATAAGCTTTAATAAAACCCTATAAAATCCCTAAAAAAGGTGCAAGTGCACCTTGTTTATAAGGCTTTATCAGCTCATCGCATAAATGAACATTCCATCGAAAAGGTTATACATTTGTAGAAACGGCACGTGGCCGTAGTACCTCGCGCAGAAAACTGGGTAATCGACGCTCCAGATGCATGTATTTAGCTCACGCGACGGTGATAATCGCAAGTGATAGCTTCATCGACAAAGTAACGGGATATAACGATGATGCGCGAAAAAATTGCGTAGGTATAACGCTTCCTCGCATGCGTTTTACGCAAATTTCTTTCGCGACTTTTACCCTGTGCATAACCGGTACTAATGGGATACTAATCGATGACGCCTCGAGGTCTTGCTCTAAAAGCGAAATTTTTTCGATTTTTCTTTTCTTTTTTCCGAACTGTCGATATGCGCCTTTTCCTCGATACAAACTTCCTCTGCATATTTGATGTTAATTTGTGGGCAAATTTCTGTTACGTCGGAGCTTTTATCTTAAAATTATCATGTCAAACAATTTTATCTCACTTTTTGCCAAGTATTATAAGTACATAGAATAGTGTCCTTTATTTCATAGTTCTAATATAGATTTTGCGAAAGGATGAAGAGAAATTAAAATTAAACTTTCACAATCTAGAAGGGTGAAAAATCGAATCGAAAGGTTTTTCACTCTTACACATTTTGAGAGAATATATACGATTTGAAGATGCTCTCACTTTTTTATTTTTTACATTTATTTGTAATTTTGTTGAAAAACTTTTTTATTGTGACTACCAAAAATAAAAAAAATTCATTTTTTAGGTGTAAATTAATTCTTGATATGATAACTGTACTCGTAGTAACCTTAATCATCAATTCAACTTCTGTATGATTTTTTTAAAATTGCATTTTTTTAAAATACTTATTAAATATCGAATTATTCAGAACCTACAGTAACGGTATAGTTATAAATTTGGAAATTTGAAATATTCATTGAAGTATCCATATAAAAATTGAGATACAATAGTATCCTCAATGAACACATTTTCATTGTTTCATATAATAAATCCTCCAAAAAATCAGGAGCATATTATTCGAAAAAGTGCCTGTGAAATTTCGTTATGGAGAACTCTTGATATATCGAATGTTGCCCACATCTGTTACGAAAAGAAGAGAGTATACATTTTTATTTTTTATTCAATAATTATACGCGTTTTTCAGTCGGACGGAAAATCGCAAGTGTACAGCGCGACGTATCTACTTTAAAAGCTCTTCTCGAATAGAGTGTCTCCTCAATAAACTTTTGTTTAAAGACTAATAACGCAGCGCAAAACAAATGATCGCTACTCCCCACATTTTTTTTTTAATTTTTCCACTTGATCGAATATTTTTAATTTACATAGAAATCGATAAGGAGCTTTCAGATAGAAGAATAAATTTTTATTAAGAAAAATAAATTAGAGTACGTGACCGGTGCTTCCCTCTTACTCTAATAAAAACCACTAGCTTTTTCATTTAACAATTATACCATTTACAAATGAACAGTTTCTTTTATAATATCATTTCTAAGTACGCCCTCTGACGCATGCCCATTCGGTTCCGTTCGGAACCGCATGCAAAAATTTGTCAACAAAAATTTCTGTCCCAACGCGAGTCACAAAGTGTAATCGAGAGCCATGGGACAGATTAAACTTGGCCAGAACCAACAAGCTTAGTCTCTAATAACTTACCGACTAAAAACAGTCAACACTTCTTTTCTTTTCTTTTCTTTTTTTTAATAAGCTCTACGGATAACCACGCCGCGCTCGCCGTGATTCTACTTGCCGATAACTCGCCTCTTGAGCTCTTCGATGATGACTTCAGTGGACGTTTAATAGTTTCACCTCCACGCCTCGCATTCGCTTAGGCTCGCAAGCCATCGGGTGCGCAGCGAAAAGGGGTTCCCGAACCTATTCGCTTCCAATTTCGCGCATTCAATGTACAAGGCTAACTTTTATCATGGCGCGACACCCCCTCAGGCCTCATGCGCGGAAAAGTAGCGGAGCTTTAGTTACAGCTATTATAGTTACAGTGAGTAATGGCGGATGACGTCTACTAGAGAACGAGATTACTTGAATTGACAGTTCACAGCGTTCGACGCGATATATTTATTTTTCTCTTTCCTCGAGTAGTCTCACTTCCTCCAGCCATCTCTTTGGTTATATTTTTTTTTTTTTGTTCGCATATAGGCCTTCCCCCGATAACATACAATTGGCAAGTACAGTAACTCGTCATCGCTTGCCACTCTGTCGAGTGCGCAAGGCAAATTAAAATATATACCTCAATATCAATCGAATAACATTTTAAATAAATAATTAATTAAACGCTGTAAGTATAGAAATGAACAATGAGAGCAGTCTTAAGCGTTGCCTCGGAAGCTTATCTTTTGCAATCTCGATATATCTGAAAACTACGGACTCCGTTTAACCGTCAAAGAATCGTTAACAATAATAAAGTGGTAGGCATTACGTAACACGAAGGAGGCCGACGTCTGTACGCAGCGTGCCGGGATGCCCTCGCGTCTCTGCCTGAAAGAACCGCCCCCTGCGTCCGAGAGAGTACAACACCGAGGCGGCCAGTTCGACCGCAAGAGCCACACTTATTTTCGCGCTTCGCGCGCCACATTTATTTTCATTTTTTTTTACTTTTTTTATCCTTTTTATTTTCAACTGGTTGTGCCCTACGTACACACAGAAACACGCGCAATCCACTCGCGCACGCACACATCCGCTTTGTTGTATCAGACGTAAAAAAGAGCGTATAGAAAGTTGACGTTCGCGAATCGAAAGAAAAAAACTGCAGGACTCATCTGTAAAGGGTGACGTGGAGATCGGGCGGGGACGAAAATGATAAGGATCGCGAACGCGGAGAGAAGGTAGACTTTAAACACGCGGGCGCGCGCGTACCATTCCCTTGCGGGCTGTGATTAATGGAGGGATCTTAGAGATCCGATAAATCCGTGACAAATAACAAGGCCGCGAAGAGGGAAGGAGGTCGTGCAATTCGCGCGGTTCTTTGCTCCCGCTCGATTCTGCGCAGTAGCGACGTGAAAAAATAAAATAATAATAACGATAATGAAGGGATGATGGTTTTTCAATGGCGCGTTACGATGACTTTAGACGCTGGTCAGCGTGAGGTTTTACGCGGTCTTGTAAAATCCTTTGTGTTTGCGGATTTTGTTTACTCCGGATTCCGTCGTCGAGATAACAGTTTTCTATGTTGCGCTGTACTTTCTCTTTATTTCAAAAAATTGCGCTGTGCCCGTGATTTGTATACTTTTTCATTTTCTATCGGATATTGTTTTTTTTTTTTTTTTTTTAAATTTCCGCATATTTATGAGTATATAATATTGTAAAGTCTTTTAGACATTTATTGTAAAGTCTTTTAGACGCATTTGTTTAAAATTTTTTTATGAAAACTACCCGAGAGGCAACCATTTTACTATTACTAGACCGCATCTACTTTTTTTGTTGAATTTTTTAGCATTCAATTAATTACTGTCAATAGCAATTACTGGACAAATATCGTGGATGTAAAACAAATCATAAATAATTTAATTGTATTTCATCTCATGGTTAATAAGTTTCTAACCGGTCTACAGTAGCTAGATGAAAGTTTTATTTTAGGGAAAGCGGGGCATAGCGGGCCATGGGGCAATGTGAACCTTCGGGGCGTAGTGGGCCACTCAATTAAATATGTTGCAATTAGTGTAAAAAACATTTATTAACAAGTTTCATTAAAATTAAAGCATTTTGAAAGATTGTCATTATTACATAGCAGTATTACTATATATAATTTTTGGATATAGTAATATTGCAGTGTATTAATGATAATCTTTCAAAATGCTTTAATTGACATACACGCACTGTTTTTCGCCTAGAGTATATATTGAAATCAGTAGGTAAAAAAGTTACTTTTCACTCACTTTTTAGGCCGAAAACTGCGAAAATTGTACACGTGTGCTACAAAAAATTGTTCGGGAATTTTATTGGCAAAATTTTTTGTTTCATTTATCAAACATATTTTTTCGTACAATTTTTCGACTATTTTTATGAATACTTCATTAATGCAGTATTCGATATTGCGCGAGCTTGCTATTGAAATAAGTGCATACAAAAAAAAACTGCGAAATTTATTATCTCGACGACGAGTCGGGAGTTTAAATAAAAACTCGAAATAATCACAGTCGACCGGCAGTCGCGTGCAGTCTCGTCGAAGACGGTCGCAGTTACTTTGATCCCGATAATGCAAACGCGCGGACACACACATTCCCAAACGTCGTCGCTGTAGCATTATTCATCGCTCATAAAAAAAAGAAACTCCGCGATTCACGGAGTGACCTCCGGGCGCGCGCAACAACCAACAGTCGAAGTGCCAAGCGCGCGCGCTTGCAGCGACGGAGCTTAAACTTACGCCTACGTACTTTCTTCCCTGTTGTTTTTTTGTCTCTGATTTCGGGCAGCCGCACGCGCACTCCGCGATCTCTCCTGCTCGCTCACCTTTTTTCCGACTACACGAGTTAACACGAACACGATGGCACTTTGGGGTGAGGTTTACAAAAAGTACATGCTCACAGGAGTTCTTCGCTGTCGTCGGACGCGCCGTACATCTGGGGCCTGCGCTCTTCGCGCTGCTGTTGCTGCCTGCCCCTGTTCTGCAGGAGTGCGATGCTCGCCGCCTTGTAGTTTATCGGCCCGTACGAGCGGTAATCTACGTCGGCGTAGTCCAGATCGGAGAACTCCGGCTTAAATGGCTGCGAACAGACAATACGTACCTTGTCACATGCTTTTTCTTTATTTCTATAATATTTTGATGATAATTAAATGAGGTTTTATATTTCGGCGCGCCCAGCCGTGTTTTACTGTCGTCGAGCAAAGTACAGGGTGAAGTGTTTACTCTTTTTATTCTATTACTTTGTACAATTTTCAGAATTTAAGTTTTTTTTAATGCTGGCTTATTTTGAAATGCAGATATCGCCTGGGAAGAACCGACTATCTCGCAGAGTCCTATTGTAAAGGCTTATCGCACATATCCGATGGCAAATGTAATGTCTCGCTCGTGCAGTCAATTATTGTAAAGTAATTATCATGATTTGATGTTAATTAATAAATGAGGCAGGAATAAAAAAATACTCCCAGTATAAAATGGCTCGGATTATTAACTGACAGCATTCTTTTCTTTATTCTATTGTTCATTTTTAATTGTCAGTAACTTGTAAACGTGGTTGTATTCGTAAGAGTGATTGATGTATTTTTTTTAATAATTATTTTATTTTTAATTATGAAAAATGATCCCTCGTTTATATTTGTTAAATTTTGCAATTTTAATGCAAACGATTGGATACAATACCAATGTTCTATGCAAAGCGTATTCACCAATTAATTTTCCGGTGAATAATGCAATAGAAAATTGATATACCATATTAAGATATAATTCATGAACAAAATGGTGCATTGAAATATGTAACTTCATATTCATTTATCATTCGCGTTGAAGTAATGGTATTGACAACGTGAGTGAAATTAATTTTACCATCTTTTTACATGCAACATAACAAATACGTATATTCAAAAATCCCTTTTATATCTATATCGAATGCTGCAAAAATATGAAGTAATGCGATAAAACACCGAGCTGCTCCTCCTCGTCACCCACAACACAATTTCAGCGTTCAAGATAATAGAGTTCGATCTAGAACTATAAGAATTCCCTGAATTTCGAGAAGCACAGAGGAATAAGGCGCGCTGTGCGTGCCTTAAATATCTGCGCATTATACATTTAACATAAAACGACAATCGAAATTATTTTTGGAGATGGAGAGCGTTGTCGAGATAGAGATTTTCGAGAAATCGGATTGATTGGCGTGTGAGTCATTATTCACGATATTTTTGTAGAAAGGAAAAAAGGCAAAGATGAATTGATTGTTTGTTGGTTTCTTAGAAGCGAGCAAAGTTCTAAACCCATATAATTGTAATGTTTTCTTTTACAATGATGTTAAAGCTTTCAAAATTGTAGGGTGCATAGAGCATAAAATCATGAATTCTAAAAATTAGATGATACGCAGTAAACATGGTGTAAATTATTTGACTGATCAAGAATTATGGTAAAATTCTACGTAACTATATAGTGAGGTAAACGAATAAAATATAACTACGTATTATTCAAGGAATTTAAAATTAACGGATTTTATGCTTTTTCAATTCCATACATTCGTTGAATAAATAAGCAGTAACGTTTTAATTCTATAATTAATAACGTATAATTTTGTAATTTTTAAAAAATACATGTAAACTAAAGATTTTTATAAAAATAAGTGGGTTATGTATATACAATTCTAAAAAATTGAAAAATATGTATTTTATAATATTTGTTCAAATACTAAAGTTAATCTTTTTACGCGAAAAACGTTGCATGTTTTTAAAGGTCATTTTAATATCTCATAATAAAACTAACATTTTTTATTGTAATCTAAACCCACTCAAAATTTTTTGCACCATATTGTATTCGTCTATCTTACTTTAAATATAAAAGCACGGAATAAAAAACTAATTTTATTTTACTAATGTTATTTATTAAATAATTTTTCTTTTTAATTTCAATAATACCAAAACCATCTCGTATTTATTGAATTACTAAAATCAATATTAATTAAGCTCCCTCAGTAACATTTTTTTGGACGCCGTCAACAATATTTTCCACTAGCGCTTGTAAACCTTGCGACTTTCCTCCCCTAATAGCATGCGAGTAAATCGTCAATTATATTCCGCACACACAGGCACCGGCGGGACTAGAAATCTGCGCTTTAAGAGGAGACCCGGTTGCACGGAGTAATTTCACCCGTCCGCAACTGGAATGCTGGCGAAGTTGCACGGAGCGCTACTTGAATTCCCTCACTGTCGCTTCCCCGGTGGGCGCACCTGCGGATGTTATTACGCGCATAACACGGCCTTGCGAATTGCGCGCGTCTGCTCTAATTGACTCGCGGGTCTCGCAGTACTTTTATTCCGAATTCCTTTTCATTGCATCAGCGAGTGCTTGCAATATTTCGATTTTTCACATACGGAGAGGAATTCCGCGTAAGCCGACATTCGCGGAAATGTCGGGACAATAAGTAGTTACTGAGTATTAAAATTAACTCTCGAGACTAGTGATTGGAGGGAATTTGAGAGCCTGCTTGTGGTTAAAAATGTTTTACATATATTTTTATTAAGTTATCAAGTGCATTGCGCTATGTACCCTCAATTATCTGATGCTGAAATACGTAGAGCATTCTTTTGCGCTGGGCTCCACTCTACCTGTTTAAAACTCTGCTGTTCCAAAAGAATATACACATATAACATACATATACTTACGTATTCGTACATATGTATGTATATGTAGATTCATATACATTATATGCATATTGAGTTTCCGAAATTTTGCAATAAACATAAATCAGGATAAATTAACATGACTTTTCTTAGAATAAATTAGTAAATAAACAATCAAATGAACAAGTACCAGTTAGTAGGTAAAAAAATAGACGCACACGCACGCTTAAACCAGCGATTAAAAGAAAATGCGGAAGCAAAGGGGATTGGGTATCAAACTGAGAAAAAAAGTGCACGAGCAACATTTAACTTACGTGATGGCGTCGATTGGCCTGGTTAAAGCGTAGAACAAAAAAAAAAAAAAAAAAAAAAAAAACCGTTCACGCGGTGCGCGCTTCATCGGATTAGCGCCTGGTGTCCAAAAGCATCGGCGATGCAAGCCCAACAGCGATCGTTTAAAGTGCGAGCGCGTCGACGAAGTTTCGCAAAGCAGATTATGCCAAAACTTGGAAAACAAAATTTTGGCTTACGGTATCGCGGGTCCGTTCGCTCGCTTTCGAACGCACCCCCTCCCTATTGCGGAGAGGATTATCCGACTGACGGTCTATTTATCGCGCGGAAATGAAAAGTTAGTCGCGAAAATACGGACGGCCGATGCTTCCGTTTCGTTTTTCCTCTTCGCTCGCTTTCGGTTACTTCGGCGCTTGATAACACAGCTTTTGGCGCCCGGGAGAATTCGCTTTACGCCTCACAAGCTAATATTCATATTTAAGCTGGGTGGGGAGGGGAAGCAGGTGGCGCGTGATCTACGTGTATCTGAACTTGAGCGCGCGAAAATCGCGCCTCGCTAAGAAAGAGTGAGTTTCGTGTTTCGGAAACTTGGCCCACATCTCGTACAATATGCGCATAGTAAACAACGCTGCTCGCTAAATTCGCGGGGTCACGTAGACACGCGCGCGCGAAAAACTGCGCTGTGCACCGCATATTACTTTGGGGAAGCCAGCAGCTGTTTGCCTTCTTTGACAAATATTGGCAAATTGCTTTAGCTTATAGAAGCGTACAGAAGAAGGTTATAACAAATGAAATTTCCAATAGAGCGTCTATTTCCTTTCATTACGTTCGAGCGATTCGAATTGTTTAAGAGCAATTTGATAACACCGATCAGCCAAGAAAGTAAACAGATACTTGAGTGCAATGGTACTTCAAAGTGATCATAGTAAGCAAAGCTATCAGTACCTCCTTTCACGAGCTTTTTCAAGTGGCTGACTCGAAGAGGGAATAGTTCCTCAGTAAATGTACGTTTCGCTCATCCGCTTTGGACCCTACGAACAGAGACGTAGGCAATTATCAGTTTCTTTTTATATTCGATCAGTAAGTGCCTTTACCCACGAAGCAGTATAAATCTAGAAAACGCTACGCGTGAACACGAAGCAAACAAGCACGAACTATTCTTTAAACGTACCTTTAAACAGTCTGTTTGTGTCGCTAGTGTGTCTCTCAAAATTAAAAGGTCAAGATAAAAAAACTCACATTATAGTTTCATCAAAATACCCTTCGAATTTAACTATTACATGAGAGTATAACCAGAACTCCGGATTAAATTAGTAGTAATTAAAGAATTCTTTCACTAATAATAATGTTAATATCATCTAATTAATTTATTCGGAATCCAGAGGTCTGGATCAAAGGAGTAACAGTAAGTGAAAAATTCTTGCGATAATTATAATGTTAACATCATCCAACTAATTTACTTCGAATTTATTTCAAGCAGTAATAAAAAGATTTTAATTATAATATATTTGAATTTACGTTAAATTATAATATTGAATTTACGTTAAATTACGGGCATTCAGAGCAATGCCTTTTTGAATCCTACACTGAGACAAATGATCTAGTAAAAATTACTATGTTCCATACCTATGAAAAGGGGGACAGACTCGACCTGTGAGGATTTTTGGTATGTAATAGTTTTAGTAAAATTTTAGTAAAAATTGCTATGTTACATACCAAAAATCCTCACAGGTCGAGTCTGTCCCCCTTTTCATATGGAACATAGTAATTTTTATAGCTCATTTCTCTCAGTGTGCTTCGTGAGAGAAATTTATTGAGATACAATTATAATGTAATGTACATGTTGCAGGTCAAATTTTGACTTTCTTTATTTTAATGCGCAGCAAAATATCTTTCTCAGTATCAAAAGAAATTGAGTAGAAAAAAAACCCGTGTCGATTATTCCCCAACGTCCTATCAGACGGGTATAATAGAATTTTTCACTTTTCTTCCCCAATCCGGAGTTCCAATACTCTCCAACCAGCTCCTTACGCACTAACAGATATTCGTCGCGAGGACACGTCTCGGCGTTGCGCGAGTTGGGAGAAAATCCAATCGCGGCAGGCCATCCGTAAACGGGAGAGACGCCCTCGAGGAGAGAGAGAGAGAGATAGATAGATAGAACCTTTTTTTCGAGATAACGAGACAGAGAGAACGCGTCCCCGGTACGTGCGCTGATTCAGCGGCCGAGAGTCTCCTCGCGATGGATCGCTCGCGCGCTCGTATATACGTCAGCCCGCCGACGCTCGTCGAGTCGAGCCGGGGCTGCGGGTGGCGGTGCACGCGGCGATCCATCGGCGGCGGCAGCCCGTACCTTCAGACGTCGATCTCCTGACCGACGTCGCGGAAGTGCAGCTCGGTGAGCTTATGGTTACCCGCGAGCCCTGCGCTGTACCTCTTGGAGTGCTTGCCGCGCGGCTTGCCCGGCTGCTGCTGCTGGTAGTCGTCGGCCTCCCGGTCCCGCTGGTACGCCAGCGCGTCCTCGTTCATCGCGTCCTCGTTCATCGCGTCCTCGTAGTAGTGGGGGTAGGTGATCTTGTAGCTCTCGGGCATGCCGTGCTCCTGCTGGCCGCGCTCGAAGCTGGTCTCGCAGGAGGTGGCCAGGGCCTGCTGCTGCTGGCGCTGCTGCTTGCGCTCGTTGCGCTCGTGCTTGTTGCGGTACTTCCGCCTGTCGGTGCGGCTCCTGGAGGCGGAGCTGGAGTGGCGGCGCGACTGGTGCTGGTGCTGCCGGTCGTAGGTGAGGTCGGGCACCCCGGCGAGGTTGTGATCGGCGTGGGCCTGCTGCGAGTAGAGCTGAGCGAGCTCGCTCTGCTGCTCGCTCGAGAGGTGGTGCTGCGGATGATTGGCGGTGCTCGCGGTGCTCGCGGTGCTCGGCCCGACGGTGTTCAGGCTGTGGCGGCTGTTGGCGTTCGCGTAGGAGCTCGGCATGGGATTGGCAGTGGAGGCGGAGTGGTAGATCGACCGCGACAGGGAGAGGGTTAGTTGGTTCGAGCTGTTACTGGGCAGCGAGTAGCCGTACTGCTGCATCTCCTGCTGCTGCTGGTAGTGGTCTTTGTAGTCGTACATACTGTCGGTCTGCAACAGTTCGTACGGAGGTTAGTTGCTGGATGAGAATGGGGGACCGTTTACTGCAGGCTTGTTAATGATTGATTAGTCGCCAGTTGGGTAGATGGCCGTTCGATCGTTAGAAAAAAGAGGAGCAACCAGAAAATCCGTAATGAATGTCTTGCTGTCAATTTCCCTTTTTCCCGCTTAAAATAAAGTTTAAATAAAATAATGCGGTCATTGGAAGTAAGAGCAGAAATTATACTGAATGGTACGGCAGTCAGCTATTAATAAAGTTTCCGAGTCGTATAAAAAAAGTGTTATAAATAAATTAATTAATTATTTTTTAATTAAGATTGAAAGTTTAAAAATATACATTTAATAAATTCTAGAATACTTATAGGTACTACTACTTGTACTGCATAATGAAAACACGTGTAAATAATAAATACTACTTGCAATTTGTGTATGTACATTAAATTTACAACAGCAATCTATTATCATTTATAAAACATATCTCTGTGCGACATTGACGATTGTAAAAAACAAGAAAATGCATTATACAAATAATGATGTTGAAACACTAATTTTATTTACGTGTAGAAATTGAATCCTCAGCTATTTACGTATTGATGCTGCGGAGCACTCTCGGCTCTGGGAACTTTTACAGCGCGACCTCACTGGAGTGAAGTTTTAACGACGTTAAAGTAGAAAACGGCATTAGTGTGTTATAACAGTTTGGTCGCCGCGTAAGAGTGCGACGACGAGCTGTAGGCGTTGCTCCACGTTCATGCAAAAACATCGGCGCAACGCGCGACTCTTAGCGTTTTAAGGACTTACTTGATGAGGCAGCCGCTGCGGTGTGTGTCATGCATGCAGGTGAGCAGGGAGGGGGGATCACTTGGCAAAATTACGCAACATCCGGACGTCGGGATGCACTGCTCGCGCTCTTTCCTTATCGCGCAATGGTTGCACTCTAAGGTTTGCTTAATTCTTCGTCTGTACGACTGGCGGGCAACTGTCTGAGTACGGAATGTGAACCGGTCCAATCGAGCGAACGGTGAAATTGTTGATTTTACATGTTTCAAGTGTATCGCTGGGTGTACAAAATTTGTCGTTCGCAAAAATTTATTTTCATCGGATTGTCGTGAAAAACACTGGAGCGTTATACAAAATTCGATTACAATATTGAAATTCAATCTTCAATAAAAATTATTGAACAAATTTCTGATAAATTTTGAATTTTGAATTTTTAATAATAAATTTATAATAAATTTAAATAGTAAAATTTAAATTTACAATAGTATATAATTATATAATATACATAATAAATTTTTAATTTTCAATTCTTAACAATTTAATAATTGAGTATAGCTCAACGAATGTAACATGGTTCGAGTTATATGGTAGAATTATATACGAGTATTATAAAAAAAATAAAAATACAGATTTCAATAAAAAACGGGAAATTAAGCGTTTGTAAGTAAATTAACCATGCTTTAGAATTTAAAGCTTCATTTCGCTCTCTGCTGCGTACATGTATAAACAAACTTTTTTTTACAATTTTCTACATTCTCGGTATAAACGGAAAAAAGTGGAAGTCATTCGGCCTTCAGACTCTCGACATTTTTCCACCGCACATACCCGTCCCTCTTTTCTCCTAGCGCGCAGCCCTTCTTTTCCATTCGCGCTCTTTATACTGTTGAACCCAGGGCGCAGTAAAATTCAAGCTGGCGGAAGAAACGGAGTGGAGGGGAAAGCTGCGCATCGCGCGAGAAAAATGTAAGCGCGGAATAAAGCGCGAAACGGGTTATACGCGGGGGCGCCGGCGACAATTGCCGCCGTTACGAGGGCGTTCGGCGGATGGGGCTGCGAGCGCGGCGCGACGATAAAGGCTCGCTCAGCGCGTCCCGTATATATAATGCGTCCAATTATGCGATTTCGAGACTTACGAGAGCTTTTCGCCGATGTAATATGACGCCGATTTCCGAGCGGGGCCGCCTTCAACGGACTGGAGGGAAATGGAAACATTAAGCCGCGATAAGGGGAGGGTACCAGTTCGAGGAAATTATACAAGCCAGGCGGTACGGGCAAAGATCTTGCATATCGCTTTTGCGCGGATGGATTTGCGATCGCGCCGATTTATAAGGAAAGTCTTTTGTTCGCGCCGCGCCTCACCTTTAGAGCGACGAGATCGGATTATGGACTACAGACGCAAATATTTACAAAAATGTACGCTTACAAAACGCAATAATCGGAAAATGTAATAAGCCGCGTGGCGCTTCCGCCGTGACGTCTCGAAAGAGCTGCGGAAGAAGTTTCTCGCAACTGGGTCGTACCTGCGGGAAGGTCTATTGAGCTTTTTCCGGTTAAGCTCTGAAGGAAAATCAATTTACTCTTCGGCGTCGACTTTCGAATTTCAGCTCTTATTGAGCAACGTCTCGAGAGCGCGATCTGAAGCAGATTTTGACTTCGTCGAGGTTAAAGTTTCGCACGGCTTCGCCGACGAAGCCGTTACTGCGTGCATTTCGCTGATTAAACGCAGATACATTATACACTCTAAAGTTGAATTAGTGAAAAACCATTAAAGTTAGTTGCTTCATTAATTACTACATATTGGAGTTCTTTTCACTAATTTTTAGTGAAATTTCACTCATTCAGCCTCAGATAGTTCACAATTAAATTAACTTATTTCTATTTGAAGTTGAATTAGGGAAAAACTGTTATGAGTGAACATTTTTTACACCGAGAAAAATTTGTCGTAAGAGCTCCGTAAAAGTTTCGGAGATTTTCCCGTAAAATCTTTATCGAGCTTTTCCTGCAAAAATTGCGGAGCTTTCCGTAAGCCAGCAAGATTCAGGTTATAATTATAGCGATTTTCTAGTAAAAATGTTCAGTATTGCTCACTATAAGGTGCTTAGCGGAACATTCTCTACTACTTCGGATGGCTTTTCGCTAATTCAGTGTTTCATTATTCCTAAAAGAAAAAATATTTACAACGAGTATTACTGGTACGGATAAAAAAATCCAAAGCAGACGTTAATCTCAGTCACACAAGCGTCTCTCTGATTAGAAGCGTGCGAGCGTTCGCAAACGGCGGATCGTGCGGATCACGCGTCGATGGCGAGGTAGACGAGGGCCGCGCGGTACCGGAAGCGCGCGCGTCGCGAGCCGAGGCCCCGAAAGGACTGGCTGGCCCAGGAGGCCCCGGCCTCCGCCACGGCACACACCTGGCGGGCCTGATCGGGCTCCAGCGCCGGGGGCTGGCTCGCCGGGAACACGGGCGCCGGCACGTTCTGATAGGTGTGCTCGGCCGGGTCGGTGCGGGCCGCCAGGCGGGGCGCCGGCAGGGGCGGCGGCCCGCCGCCCCGCGACAGCGTCGACGTCGGCGTGCACTCGAGGGAGCGCAGGCTCGCCGTGGCCAGGCTGCTGGCGCTCGCGCTCCGGTGCGGGCAGGGGCGGTAGATCGGCACCGCGTACAGCTGGTAGCCCCCCGCGCGGCCCGGGCCCTCGCGCTCGTCGTCCGTCAGGCAGCGCCGGTGCTGCATCTGGTGGCGGCGCTGGTGGCGCCGGCACAGCCTCAGCGAGTGGAACTGCTGGCGCTGCTGGTGCTGGAGCTGCTTGCGCCGCCGGGGCTTCAGGCTGTTGCAGCGGGGCTCGGGCGAGTTGCCGCGCGGCACGTTCAGGTCCGAGTAGTGGGGCCCGAGGTGGCTGCGCGCCCGCGCCACGGCCCCGGAGGACTCGTAGCCCGAGCTCGCCCCGCCGCAGACGCTGGCCGCGCGGGACGAGCTCGGCGAGACGCTCAGCTGCGTCGCGGACGCGTACCCGTGCAACGAGAAGCTCGCACGATGCTAGAACACACAAGCGACACACGGGGCTCATGCACATGCGGACAAACGAGCGGTTGGCGCGGAACGGCGCCTTTTTACTTTATGCGTACACGCTGGAATTTACACATTTAATTTTATTCAAGCTGCGCTTTTCCAATGTGCTCTGTGTCTGAAGTTACGATTATCCTTCGAAGTTACCTTACAAATTTCGTATCTTCAATTGGAGAAAATTAAAGACTAAGCTTCAAATTAATTTATTGGCATATTAATTATGCTTTTATTCTGATTAATTAAATAATTAAATTTCTTTTAAAAATTAATGACTTTCGAATAATTTTTCAAAATAATAAATTTCAAATAAAATATTACGTTCTTTTAATTTGTTTAAACAATGCAATTTAATTATTTATTACATTATTGATTGCCTTTCTCTAACGATCCAAAGACTTTAGAAAATTTAATTGAATAATTTCTAGTTCAACAATGACTAAAATTTGTATTCCTGTGTACGAAACAAGAGGGGCAGTAGTTCTTATCAGCGAATAGTCAGACAATATTTAATATTGGATGTTAAATCTTTGATTTCTGCACCAAACGAGTCAGTGTATTAATGTTTTCATTAACATGAACCATTTAACAACAATAAAATTAATTGAACTAATAAAATTAAAACTTAACTAATAAATATAAAATTTCCTTATAAATATATAATTTCCTGATTACAACGATGATAACAGATTTTAAACCATTACTGAGACACTGTCCTCTCTAAAAAGCATAATCAATAGCTTAAATAAAGCAATGGCACTGAAGCAAATAACCAATCGTCGGATAATACGTCTTAATCGACAAACACGCATCGCACGAGTGAAGTAGCAGTTGGTCCTTATCGACCCTCTCTCGGGGCTCGACAATCTCTTACTCGGTCTAACTATGCCGTTCCGGAGCATCGCGCTATTGTTTACCTGTTCGGTGGACGGGAAGCGAAGCCGCGCAATGAGCCCGCTCCCGTTGCGCTGTAATTATCCGGGCGATGCACCACTAGTCTTACCTGCCTTTGTGGCTGCTTGCGCAACTGCTCTTTTCCATTTCTGATGACTTTACCCAGCGGCGAGGATTCGTCTGACTGCTAGTCCCCTCCCCCACTCGCATCCCTCGCTTCGACTATTAGTACGCGGCCGTCCGCGCCTAATATTATTTAAGGCGCATTTCACCGCCAGTGGCACGGCACTGGCTATTACTTTATCGTGGCGAACGATTGTGTTTATACGTCGCACTGAGAAAAAAATTCATTTAGATGAAAAATCACCGTATTTACAACGGTGTCTGACATAATTTACTATAATTATAGAAAATTTTACTATACCGTATAGCAGTTTTTACTAGAATTATTTCTCAGTGCATAGGTTTACTTTAGATTGCTGATTTTGTGGATGAAGTATATTTTTTTTCTGCTTATTTCAGATGAACTATTTCGAGAGACTAGTTAGCGATCTTCGGTTTTAAATTGACAATCAATTAAAAAACTTTTAAATTGTTTAACAGCTTCCAGACGAAGTGATCCTTAAATACGTTTATAATAAATGAAATTTCCGGAAACAATAGAGGGGCTCCATGCAAGAACTCGCGCTAAAAATAATTAGTATTGTTAAATAATTCTTCGTCAGTATAAGTCCTCACTGGGTCGAGCGCAAACGTAACTCGCGGCGCGCGCGCCAACGATTTTCTTTAACTCCCCGGTACATTGACAATTTTCAATGAATCAGTTTCAAACTT
>JAXIUT010019893.1:0-18735 GCA_035586675.1 Eurytoma californica | reverse complement strand
ACACACTTACGGAGGGCAGTACGTTGGCCGAATTTTGAAAAATGATTTTCATTTTTAATAATAAATAAAATGCTTATACATCCCGTTAAAGAGATGTCTCCTCTACCCTTTTTTTAGACTTTTCAAGCCGCTCCGGCTCCGGCCGAGTCGTCGCGTCTTGGTCACAAAGCCCTGAGAGTCCTATCTGGAGAGGCGTCTGAAGCGATGCGGCTGAGTAAAGGTACTCGCTATGTGCAGCGTATTCATATTTTTATCCCACCTCGTCGCGGCCCCCGGGAAAGAAGCAAACGTCTGTTGGGACGCGCGCGTCCGTCGGCACTGTGGATGATAACGGTGCAACCGCTGCTAATGACCTCTTTGGGAATTTTGTCTTTAAATTTTTGTACAGTCTCACTCCGTACGTACCCTCCTGGATAAAGACGCTTTTTTCGGGTAATCAGTTGCGTCTCAGCCACTTTCGGTACCCGCGCGCTAGTTGCAAATCGCAGAACGTTGCTTTTCTGAGCAAGTTTTTCTGCGCGTGCACGATGCAGCGAGGCGATCAGGTATAATCCGTCACTAGCCCTACGCCTCTCAGCACGGTTTAGTCGAGGAGGGAAACCGGCTGAATCCCCGTTATATTTTCAATAAAGCCTTTGTATTCGTCATCCGGGGTATAGAGTTTGTAGTCCGCGAAGCAGAAGCGGGCTATCTCACATTTCAATTTCTCTAAAGAAACGCTGCCGTCGCGCCAGCAAAGTCCGTGATAATTAAAGGCGTTGAGCGGGGCAACGTCTCACTCATAACTCTCCTTGCTCAGGAATTCGCACGAGCGATCCAGTGGCCGATAAAGGACGAGCGAAGTCCTACGATCGCGACTTCTTTTATAAGGAGCTTGGGCTCGCCCTCTCCATCGTAGCCGTGTATAAATATGACCGCGTCCATCTTACTCGAAAAAAAACTCTGAAGCGATTGACGAGTTCACATTTTGCGGGCGTGCTAATATAACCGTCTCCCCACTCTTACGCGCTATAATCGCGGTTGGAGTCGATCTCCGTCACGTTGTCACATTCTGCGTAAACAATGCAGTTCACACTACCCGAGCGGACGAGGTTCCAGGAATCTGCGGCTATCTAACTAGCAGTAGAAGAAAGTCTTATAACTGATGGATGACGCGTAGGTTTATACTTCATTAAAACTATCTTTTTCTTATAAGGAGCTTCTTTATCAGGGTTTATTTTGAAGTACCTTTAGTAAATCTTCTCTTCTATTAAGGGCTTACTTGTAGACAACGACCTGTTGTCCTGACACTTAGATTACATCACACCAGGTTCCCCGGACGGGTGGACTTCTGTTTAAATGACCTCCTGCCGTTCAGCGAGTGTTCCCGTGCACCTGGACATCGTCTACAGGAACAGCTTCCATTTTTTTCGCATAGATGGTGCTTTGGGTCAGCATCCCTGTGGATAACCGCCCGTCATTCTAGGGTATGATCCTGGGCATCGTCTACAAGAACATTTCCCGAATTTCTTTACATCGGTGCTCTGGGCGGGTCTTTGTGTAGGTAGCCTTCGTTGTAAGTTTCTTCCCGCACCGTTGAACATCGTCCCCAGAAACACCTGAATATTTTCGCATCGATGGTGATTATGATAGACCTTCGTATAGGTAGCCTCTCCTTATCCTAAGAGTATTTCTGAGCACCTGAACATTGCGTCGTTGAAGCGTAGGTTCCTGGACATCGTCTACAGGAATATTTCCCATATATCTTCACATTGACGGTGCTCTGGGTGGGTCTCCGTGTACTAGTTTCTCGAGTGACTACGCTATTTTGGACTTCATAAGAGTGGAAGGTATCACATGGGTATCGTGGAAATTGAAATATCAGGTTCAAGCTTGATATTCCATATTGCTTTTATGGATTTTATCTTATTGAGTCAATCTATCAATGTAGATTGACTCCGCTATTTAGGACTTCATTAGAGTGAAAAATATCACACGCAAACACTAGGAAATTTAAATATGAGGTTTGTACTTCATATTCTATGCTACCTTTCTGGAATTCTTCTTTTTAGACAATCTATCGCTTCCTGGGGTGAGTCCGCTATCTCTAGGGTTTAAGGGGGTCATATACCTAAAAAATTTTTTGTATAAAATCACTTAAAAAATTAAAATTGTAAGTATTAATAAAATTTTATAGTAACACCTTAAAAAAATATTAAATTTTTAATAAAATAGAAATTTATTAAATTTAAATAGATTTTTAATAAAACTGAGGCCCCTTTTTAATAAAACTAAGGTCATTTTATCTTAAGTTATGTTATGTTAATTTTAAAATTTTGGCTTTGGCGTAACCTGCAGCCTTAACAAATTGATCAATTTTGATGATTAGCTTAAATTGTTACAAATTTATGTCATTTAGGGTTGAAGAGTTGTATGACTTGAAATTATTTGTTTAAATATCTCAAAATGTACAAAAACTACTTTAAATTCTTTCATTCAATGAATTTAGGCAGTTTTTATACATTTTGAGATATTTAAACAAATTGTTTCAACTCGTACAACTCTTCAGCCCTAAATTACATTAATTTTCAACAATTTAAGCCCAATCCCATCAAAATTGATCAATTTATCGAGGCTGCAGGTTACGCCAAATATCATATTTTCATGTTTTCCTGAAAACTGATTTAAAGTTTATACTACAGTTGACTCACAAAGTGGTCACTCTTCTCATCTGGAACTTGTCCATCTTCCTTAATATTTTATATAAAAAATATATTTATTAAGTTTTGACAAATTTAATCTATTATGGTCAATGAAACTTTACATTCAGTAAACAATAGTTGAATGTCAAAGGGCAGGTTATCGCTATAGAATGAAATAAATCAAATTAATATTTAATAATTATACGCAATAATTAATAACAATCCTTATAATCTATACAAATTAATCATAAACTAAAAAAATAATCAGCACTTAAGTTTTTTGTGCTAATTCCTTGACTCGGTTCATTACTCCATTCATAAAACTTATAATACTTGAATTAATCATTCAATATGTTTGAATTTGGATACTGGATATCGGATACTAAATCTGTACCTAAAAAAAGAATTTATGTTTTAACAAAGAATGCAATGTCTTAAATGAAGTGAGCTCGTATATTATTTTAAAATAGATTATACTTATCTGATGATAGATCACATTAAACTCCATAATTGATTACCTCGATACTATGTTTACAAATAGCGATAAATAAACAATCGCTGAATGCGTTGACTTAAAATTTCAATTCAAGATCTCGAACTTAACTGCAAGTGGCAGTAGAATCGATACGCGGATCGATACAAGCATGCTCACAGAAGCCCGCGGAATTTAAAATGAATCAAATCCGACCATATAAAAGATTAATTATTTATAACATTATATTGAATTCATTTATTCAGTATAATACTGAAAATAAGTAATAATAATTCGTATAGGCATTAAAAAGCTTAATAATAATTTATAATAACAAGCTATATCTTCATAAGTATTTGGAATTATTATATGAAAATTTGTTTGTATATTCAGAATAACATTCACCATTTTGTATCAACCTTCGCATTCTGGGGAAATTCCGCTATCTAGGACTTCATTAGAGGGGAAGATATAACATGCAAACGCTTGGAAATTGAAGTATGAGGTTAACGCTTGATATTCCATGTTGCTATCGGGGGTGAGATCGAAAGCGGTTAAAAAGTTTCTTTCTCTGTAATTGACATGGAAGATGCCTATCCCCTCGTTAAGAAAATTAATTCCTGTCCCCGAAAACAGAGTGTGAAAAGCGTCGATAAAAAGTTTATCGTTTCCCACGAAACGCGGCTGGAGAGGTTTACACGGGACTTGCGCGACGTCGATGTACAGAGAAAGATAGTTTAGCGAAAAATGCTGAAAATTAAACGGGTTTAGTTTGTGATTTCCGTTGAATGCTCTGTTGTCGACAAAGCCAATGATTATTCTTTTCCGCAGCTGCCTGAGAATTACGTTGTCGAGCGTGTCTCCGATTATTCCCATGTGCATGGTGAAAGCCTTAATTTCGATGCGCGTCAGAGGGTATTTAGCCGTTGTTTTGGCTAGAGTGTTCGCGTGGGCGAGCAAAACGCCCGGGCTTATCTTGACGCGGCGAACAATGAGCGAGGCTTCTTTTATCTGCACGTTGAATCGTCCGTCCTTGGTGGCGTCCATCAAATAAAAAGCATCCTTACTCCGCGCGAGTCACACCCTCATTTCTACACCGTTTCTAAGCATTTGATCTTGATTAAAAATATTGCAGTGCAGGTGACCGATCATATCGACGGTTTGACCGTTTAACATAAAGTACTGATGCTGCTTGACCCCATAATTCGGATTCGTCGCTTGGTTAGCAGGCGCGTCGAATTATCCCGCTGTATCCTCGTACCAGAGATTAGCTGTCAAGAGCGACTCCTTGCTCGCGGGACTGTTTGAGGAGCGACTCCTTGCTCGCGGGGCTGTTTGAGGAGCGACTCCTTGCTCGCGGGGCTGTTTGAGGATCGACTCGATGTATGCTCTGTAGGGGTAGGCGTTGTTCGGCAAAACTAACTTTTGATTAAGAAAAACGTTGACTTGATTAAACAGCAAGTGTAAAAAATTGTTTACGGGCGCGACTTTTGCATTATCTGCTGCTTCATCCACCGGAGTTATATGCGCCTGCACGTAGAGCATAGTGGGCGCGAGACCTATGTAATGGTTGCTCTTCCCGGGCACTACAAATTTTAGCGGGGCGTCGCTATCGTTGGCTATGGAGGCGACGGGTTTGTAGTGTAGAAAGCTGCTACTCTCTATCGCTGTTTGAGTAGCGGGGAGAGAAAAAATATCTAACTCGCTGGAGAGGCACTCGGCCGAGTGCGAGTGTAAGAAAGCCATTTTTTAGACTTGCGGCGGGCCAAAGATATCCGCAACGGAGCGCGCGGGCGTCTTCTTTCTCTTGTTCGAGGGCTTACGCGGTGCTTTTTGTTGCTTACGGGGAGCAGGCGTGCGCACAGCTGCGCGCTTCTTGCGCGACTAAGTCTTCCGTCTTGTACTCCGCCTCTTATATGCGGTACCCTTCATTATTTCGATGATTTTTGCCCGACTCGCGTAAGCGCGTCTTGAAGGCGTCTTTGAAACTGGAGCCGATGTTGGTGACGTCGCCGAGTACATTCATCGCTGCTCGAACAGCTTTTTTACTGGCGGCTTTAGCGCCGCTCGCGAGCAGAGGGAGCATTCTACGAAAAAGTCCGCCCAAAAAAGGATCCAACTCCTCTCCCGCGCTGGTCTGGAATCTGCGAAAACATTCTTCACACCCGCCCCCTCCCCTATTTGATCCTCTAAAGTATCTAATGTAGTGACTCATTTTAGCGATTCCGTTGAAGTGCAGTGTTACGGTCAGCGTCCCGTACTCGAATGGAATTCGAAGGCCATGTTGGTCTCTTATATCTATTACGATACTCTGAAAACTGTGTTGCAGCAGCGGAATATAAAGAAAGGGGGTAAAATGCCTTACAGCGTTGCTGCCGAATTTTAATTTTTTCCCGTCGAGCGAAACAATGCGCAAGAGGCTGCTCTGAGTATCGCCGACCGTGTACGGTACGCACACGTCCGTGTAGATGTACATATGATCGGGTATCGTGCGGGACAAGGAGGCCGGACGATCAAACACTATGCTCTCGTCCTTCTTACTCAGAGCGAAGCTCGACTTTCCCTCAAAGCCGAATACTCGTGCAATTGAAGACGGTTTTGTGGACACCCTCGCATTCGCATTTTCGCTCCAACCTGAAGAATCCCTTCTTATAAGGCACCGAGGGAATCCGTTGGTGTTTGAAAATATCCGCCGGTTTATTTATTTCCTCGGCTAGTTGCTCGACGCTCTGGCGAACGCCCGGCGAAAAACCGAGGGTTTTGTAGAAGTGCACGATTCTTGCATGCTGACTCACGAGTTAAATTTAGCCGGGTAGCCCTGCCTCTTTACTAAAACTTGCTTGTCGTCGCCGTATCCTCTTGAGCGCAACACGCGCTCGATTTTGAAGCGCTGCTCTCCCTCGAGCCGCTTCTTGCCAACGAGGGCCAACTCCTCGAGGTAAAAAAATCCGTGGATGACTTCACCGCTCAAAATCCTCGAGAACGTACGTGCATAAATTCTGTCGGAGCCATACACGGTTGATTTTAAAAATTTCTTCACTGAGATTCTTTTCGTAACCTCTCGAAGGTATTTTTAGTGCGACTGATGCGAACTTAGTCTCCGACCTTGTATTTATTTCGCGCCCTCTCGTCACCGCGTTTATTCACCGTCTGATGCAAAAGCCGCGGCTGCGTGACGCGCGCTCTTATCGCGCAGTAACTCGACCCACGCGAATTTGCTGAGCACATCGATCACGACCAATGCGTAGCAGTATCCATCGTTTGCCTCTTTTATCCCCGTTAATTGGAGTAAATCGCACTTTCACACCACTTTTTCTCAGTGGTAGCTCGTGTCACCACGGGAGAAGCCGTCGCTCGAACGAGACTCGCTGTCAAGTCTCGCGCAGTCGCCAGGGGCGGCGTAGAGTATTCTTCGGGCGCGGGGCGGCCTCGACGCGCTCGTCTCGCGGACTCGGGAGGATTTTCGCGCGCGTGGTTTCTCTTGAGCCGGCGCACCGCCGTATTTGCGGGTTGCATGAGTACGCGACCAATGCGCAAAATTTCCGAGTTACCGATCAAATTAGAAGGAGTGTTTGTGGTGGCGATCAATCTACCACACTGGTCGGCGGGCGAGGTCTCGGGCTTGCACTTGTTGCTCTTCTTTATCGCGTCCACGAGCAATTCGCCGATGTTTGAGTTTTCGAGCGCGTGGCCGTAAATGCTCACTGTCACCGCGTTGTCCCATTTTATACGCTCGGGGGCGGTCGACCTCCAGTATCTCAACAGGTGGCGGGTTTTGGGCGCGTAGATCTTTGGTATGCTTTCGATCACGGCCTCCTCGGAGAGGGGGGACAGCGTAGCGTCGACGTCGTCCAATTCGCGCTCCGCCGCGCGTTCCTCGGAGGGGTCGCTATCCTTGAAAAACAGATATCTGCGTAATACCTGCAAAAACTGCAAGCACTTTTCTCGTTCGTTTTTAAAATTTTTCGAATTTAAAATCGCGTGCATCTCCCCGTTTAGACGAGACGATGTATCGTCGGGAGTCAACGGTTTTCTCGCCAATCTCGGACAGCTGCGGTGGCGCTCTCTCTCTCTCTCTCTCTCTCTCTCTCTCTCTCTCTCTCCCGCTCGTACGTCTTCTCGGGCACGAGTATCATCTTGCGCGCTCGCTCCATAATTGCATAGTGTTTTCCGAGAAGTTTCGAAATCAAGCTTCCGACTATCGGCGTGAGGAGCAGCGGGAGAAAGCAGCTGCCGCTCTGCACAAGCGTGCGCTTTTTACCGTGCCCAAACGTGGGCTTTTTACCGTGCCAGCCAAATGCTAACGAGCTTGCGCAATACAGCCTTGTTCTTACCCAATCTTTTTTTCTGCGAGGGTTTCAACTCTATGACTCCTTTCAGCACGTACAACGCGCACTCGCATATACACTTGACGAGGGCCCTGTCGACTCTGCGAAGCAGGGCAACACGTTGATTCGCGTCGGCGTTGCAGGACGCGTCCAAGAGAGCACCGTGCTTCTTCGATATGCAGGAGCGAGACTTTGATGTTGTCTTTGCTATTATCCCCGATCGACTACGCGCTTCTTATCGATATCTCGATTTTTATCGAAATTTTTTCGGCACGTAGGCGTAGTGCTTCTCATCGGAAGGGAAGATGCACGTGCGAAAGCGATACTGTCCGGGGTATTTTGGGAGAGGTCGAGAAACAAGAGTATCCGCTGCGCGTCGCGTCGAGATACGCCTCTCTGAAAAATTTCGCTCCCTCCGGGAATACTTGCCGCGCGAGATGCATTATCTGCACGCGATTTCGGATTTTTAAAGAGTACGATGTATTTCGAGTTGTGACTGATGTCGCGCTGCGCCTTTCCCTGGTGAAAATTGTTTTGAGTGATGAAAATCACGCTGATATTTTTGTGATGGCTGCCCTTTGTAAATAAATCGAGAATCACGTCGCTGGAAGATTCGCGCGTGAATGAGCAACTTTTTTTATCGTTGTCTTGCGAGTAGTCGGCGGGCAGCGACAAGCCCTCTCGAAACTCGATAGCGCGTTCCGTACCGCCGAGCCTGAGATGACGATAAGCCTCCTGCCACTCGCCGTAGTACAGTAGAATACGGTCGAAACGCTCATCGCACATCTCGGGCAACTGCTCGAGAAATTTCTTTACGAACCACGTCTTGCCGCACCCTGTTGGGCCACAGAGACAGCAAGGGGTGCTTCCATCGGGTGTCCATGGTCAAAACTGTCAATAAACTCGCTCGCCTTGCATTTTAAAAAAAAAAAGCGAATGGTCGCCGGCGGCGGAGCTTGCGCGCGATGATTCAGCTAGTCACCGCGGCGAAGCAGCTAACGACCGCGGCATATCAGCTGGCCACCGCGGCGAATCAGCTGGCCACCGCGGCGAACCAGCTAACCACCGCGGGGAATATTTTTAAATATTTAAAAGAGGAAATCGGGAAATAATAGGGAAAACACAAATTTTTTATTGATAAAAATTTTATTACAATTTATTACAATTTATTACAATTTTTATAACCAAATGGTAGCGAGAACGCGTGCGACAAATAACGCCTCTTTTTTAAAACTACCGAACATGATTTAATTTCGTCTTTGGTAACAATCTCGTGAGTGGGTACGCGTCTTATCGAGCGTAATTCAAGTTCGATGGTTTCGCGCTTTTCTTTAAAGTAACCCTCGATTAGATTTTTTATGCTGCTAAAATTGATTTTTAAAGAGTTGGTAAAATTTAAAGAAATCCCTTTTACCTTGCAATATTCGAAAGTTTCATCTCTTGACGGGAATAATAATAAAAGTTTCGATATAGGCGTCGTCGTCGTAGCTCTTTAGCTCGTCGGTCATTTCGCCGAACGAAGTCCCGAGCGGGGGGATGTATTCGCCGGAGCCTTCGCCCGCGCTACGAAAATACACGAATCTGTATCGCAGTAGAGCGCACGAGAGCCGAGCTTCTCCAAGTGTTCGTATAATTTGAGCCACGCTTGTGCAGTTGCGTATGCAGCGATCACTACGTTCGTGTTTACCGCGGCTTCTACCTCTTCGGTTCTGTACCGCCAATTTACGAATACGCACTTCTCGCTCAAAAGCAATACACCCATCATCTCTTTCAGTGGTGATTCTACTAATTTAATAAGATCTTTGCGCGTTTTTATGATAGCTATTTGTTGTAGATTGTAGCGCTGCCCAAACTTGCCCCAAAACGAATTTAAGCAAAGCTTAGCCACCGCTCGAAGACCGGCGTTTTTTTCGATTTTTTTCGCTCTCGAGTTTTACTCCCTCCACCCGCTCGTACTCTTTCACGTAGCGCGCTTTGCCTGCTTCGTCGTCGCACCAAGAGGGCCATCCGCTGGACTCTTGTTTAATTTTTAAAAACGTGTCCACGTACGAAGCGAATAGACCACCGCGGGGCGTGCGCGGATCGTATTGCGATGTTTTGTCGTAATGACATATTACGTATATCTCGAGCACTCTGTAGCCGAGATCCACGGCTTTACGTAGCTCGATCGATACCCACGTTGCCGTGAACGCGCGCGCCTCGTTATCTTCGTGAACACACTCGCTTTCGCGTATTTCTTCGCAGCGGCTACGGCACAGTGCGAACAAGAGCCTGTCGTGCATTTTTGCCGGCAAGAGTGGGTGAAACATGTCTCGGGGCGGTAAAATTTTACACTTTATGAGGGCCTCGAAGCGCGAGAGCTCGTTGACGTTTTCCCTGTAAGCTCGGTATACTCTCGACCTACTAAAATCCGCGGATGGCCGACGGGAAATTTACCCCTCTTACTCACGTAAGGATAAAGCGAATGTCTGTGTATTTAATTTTTTCGTCCTCTTTAGCTTTGTAAAAAGTAACCAAATTTTCGGTGCGTCCCTCGTAAATCGCGTCTCGCGGGTTCAACGTTATGCGGCACGTTCACGGATGTCGCGATAAATATTCTGTCATTTCGTTGTTTTCGTATTTTAGCCGATCGAATTCGCATTCCCACATCTCGCGTACTTTATACCCGAAAGACTTTAGTTTTTCAACCTTTGCCCGCGTACTCGCGTAAGTCTCCTTAAGCTTGTCCCGGAGATCATTCGAGTATCGCGTTCTCTGATGAAACACTTTGGACATGCGTGATAAAAGCAGCCTTGAAATTCGTACACTATAGCTTTATCCTCGCGCTCTGTCGGTGACGTGAAACTGTCGACTACGAAACCTTCTGGCAATCTGTACTCGCGCGATCGCACTCGATGGCTTTTTGCAAATGTGGATCGCTTCATCTATAGCTGTTCAGAGGGATGATCCCGATATTGTTGTGTCTCAAAACATTTTTTCTGTACATAAACATACAAGCTGAAGCTATAGTACACGCCGAGACAAAAGGATCCGTCTTTCCAATATTTAAAAATATTTTTCGAAAAGCGATGCACGCTCGCTTCAATATTTCCACGTCCATACGACAGTATTCGACTATTTCTTTTTTAAAGTCAAAAATGTACCGCGTTTCGCATCGTTGTACCACGCGTAGAAAGCCTTGCGGATATGGAGTCGAGGCCGTAAAAAGAAGCGTCGGGAAGCGGCCTGATATACTGTTGATTTTCGAGAGTGTTGAACAAGTGTGGAAAATACCCTTTTTTGTTACTCGGCGGTAGACCAAAGGCATCCGGAAGTGAAGTTTCATTTGAAAATAATTTAAACTATCGATAAAATTCGTTCTTCTCACGCACTTCATCAATGTGATTTAAAAATTACGGTTAAAAATTACATCGGGAGTCGCATCCGCGGGTGATCGTTCAAGCAAAAGCTTCAAAATATGATTGCAAAATATTCAAAATTCACGATGCATATAATTTGATGAAATTTAGATTTCGGCTGTATGCAAATTCCTAGCAATTCTTCCTAGCGGTTCTCGCGGAAAATGTACTCGCGGATTCCGCAACTCTCGCACGCTTCGCTCACATCGTCGTTTTCCAAACAATCCGTACACACTTTTTGAGTAACGCACAAATTCGGCACGTGAAGCTTCGTAGTCTCGTGGTTTCGATAAGGAGTATCTTGTCGCGTCTCGAAATCGTAAAATATAAAGAGAAATTTATTTTCTTTGTTCTCCGTCTTTTCCATTAACACTTTTGCATGTAATAAAGTTGGTTCGCTGAGTGCCGCTTTTTACAAGTCGTGCAATATTTTTCCCCACACTCATGCTTCGCGCGATTCTTGTTAATCGCTGTGCAGCAATTGTTGCAGATAGCCAAAACATTGCATAATTTTTTATCTGTTTTCGTCTAGAAACTTATATAATTTGCGCACTTTTCGCCCGCTTAACAGGAGATCGGAGCATGGTAGATTCCTGTATTGCCGATAACGGCGTTCTTCATTTTTCTCACCGAGTACAGCAAAGAATCATGTAAGATTTTACAGTTATACTCTAAATCAATTGCAGAATGGGGCTCAACTTATATTATAGTAAAATATTGAAAAAAAAACAGAAAATTATTTATCATATAAATAACGTTATTGATTTTTCTCTAATATTTTACTAAAATATTAGTTGACCCCCATTCTAATGAATCCTGTGCTTATTCTAATGCTGGATTCTATTATACTTGTATATTTTTTGTAATTACAAGGGTTTTTTAGCCCGTCAAACAATAAATGAATAAATAAATAAATAAATTTTTTTTACAAGATCCGTGCGACATGTGGTTTGTGAAACATTGGTCGCTAAAAAAATTTCTATTGCACGATTCGTATTGAATAATCTCTACATTCTCCATCTCGCAAGCGGGCGACACGAAGCAAGCGGGACACATCTGTGATCGTCTACGTTCCAGTACCGCTTGTTACAATTTTCGCAATAAAAAGCACTCCTGCACGCGCCCACTATATTAGTAATTGTATGGTAGTGGTGTTTTTTCGGGTCGTAAAGCACGTAAATAGTACCCCGCGAGACACTTGAGGTCTTCCGTCGAAAAATGGGTCTTCCCCGCTTCCGAGAAAATATTTTTCGTACACTACAATCGCTACTCCGCGGCGCGAAAAATATCTTTGGAACTTTTCAAGCTGTCTATAACCGCAACCGTCAGCCGGAACGGAAACCCAGGCTTCGCGCACAAGATCTTCGGCTAATCGTTTTTGTGACCTTCCGCGCCTGTCGCATATCCGATCCCATTGTTGAATTATCTCTTTAGTATCGTTTTCCTTCAGTTCCAAATTTCCCCTTCCCACAACGAGCGCGCGCGGAAGACAAAAATTACACAGGCCCACAAAAAAAAAGTTTCCTGCGCGATAGACCAGACCGCGTGAACTTTATGTTTTTGGGGTCGCTGAATCCGAATCCGTGGTCCATTTGACCCGGTCACGTCAGGGTTAAGGTCAGGCCAAGGTCAAATTCAGAAAATAAATCGCAAATAAAGTAAACTAGTATATTTATATGTTTTTGGGGTCGCTGAATCCGAATCCGTGATCCAATTGAACCGGTCAGGTCAGGGTCAAGGTCAGGACAAGGTCAAATTTAGAAAATGTATCGTATAATTCAGGTGTTTTGGGTAGTAAACTATATAATTTCGCTAAAACACGTCATGAATTTCATGTATTTTTTTCTCGCTGAAAACAAATCCGCAATCCGATTAACCCCTACACGTCAGAATTTTTTTCTAACCTCAATAAATACCTCAAAATACACCAAAACCATCAAATACATCAAAAACTATCTCTAAAATCCCATAACCACTCAATCCCACGACCCTTAGATACCTCAGGACCTTACCTCAATAATCCGATTATCCCATAACCCGATACTCCATAACCTAAGATAATCTGCTCTTCCGTACTCTTTTATCCTCAAATGACCTGTGAAGTGGATTGCGTTTGCGCTTTTTACTATTGCCAGTGTTCTCTCTTTAATGTCCAACAGTAGTCAGCCATCATATGTGCATTTCACCTACCCTGATAACGTCTTTCCATATTTTGATGAAAGCGTTCTCCTTGTTCTTCGCTGTAATTCCCAAGATTTTGTAGGAAGTTACCAAGATGCGAATCGTGAAAATGCAACTTGTAACTCATCAAGCAGCCCAATTTCTCATAGTTTTTGAGCATTTCGACTACCAATTCTCTATAGTTTGCACTCTTGTGATTACCCAAAAAATTTTCAACTACGCTTTTAAAGCTCAGCCATGCAGCTCGTTCTTTCTCGGACATTGTGTTAACGAATGATTCATCTCTTAACAACTTACGAATTTGAGGTCCATCAAAGATACCTTCTTTCAATTTTGCACTAGATAAAGCTGGAAATTGTTTAACCAAGTAAGTGAAACATTGTCCTTCCTTATCCAAAGCTTTTACATATTGTTTCATTAAACCAAGTTTTATGTGCAAAGGAGGAAGGAGAATCTTTGAAGGCTCAACCAAGGGTTTGTTTATGATGTTCATAGATCCAGTTAGCATTGTTATTCGAGCTGGCCAATCTTTTTTAGTATAATGACTACTGCGATCTCGACTGTCCCACAGGTGCAGAAAGCATGAAAACTTCGTGAAACCAGATTGCTGACCCAGAATTAGTGTGATTATCTTAAGATCACCACAAATCTGCCAATTGTGTTCTGTGTATTTAATCTTATTCAAAACCATCTCAATATTTTTATATTTTTCCTTAAGCGTTACTGAATGAGCTACGGGTACAGGAGCATACACATTTGTATTATGTAATAACACTGCTTTGAGGCTTCGTTTAGAGGAATCTATGAATAGCCTCCAATCATTGGGTTCGTATATTTTCTTTTAACTCATTCATGAGACCATAAACATCATTGCAATACACCAAGTCTCCTTCTTCACTAAAGTATTTTCGGAAAGGCTCATCTCTATTAAGATAAAATGAAACTTTCGTTCCTTTGTACAGCATATTTCTTTCTTTTACTCTTGAAGCTAGAAATTCTGCTCCATCTTTTGGCAGCCCAAGGTCTCTGATTAAATCATTCAGATCACCTTGATTGAACGTCCGTATTGTATCTTTTTCTGTCGGTACATAACTCAAAAACATATAGATATACTAGTTTACTTTGTTTGCGATTTATTTTCTGAATTTGACCTTGGCCTGACCTTGACCCTGACATGACCGGGTCAAATGTACCACGGATTCGGATTGAGTGACGCCAAAAACATAAAGTTTACGTGGTCTGGTCCATCGCACAGGAAACTTTTTTTTGTGGGCCTGTGTTATCGGAGTTTTTAATCGAGACTAAGGAACGCTGATTAGCTTACTCGGTCTACTTATCCTAGATTTGTTAAATAGACCGATGGAGGACCTGAATGGTCTGACGCCAGCTGAGTTAAATAGCCATTTTGCTGGTGTGTCAGTCTCGCCCAAGGATGAAAATGATCGTCGTAAAGATATCATTTCTGTGGCAAAAGATAAAGGCCTCTCTTTCAAAGAGATAAATTTATTAGAATTATTGCTGGCCATTGCCAGTTTCTCTTCAGGCTCGGACGAGGATGACATGCCACAGAGTGTCGTGAAAACTATTCCAGTCATAGGGCTACATCTGGTGCGGCTATTCAATTCGTCGTTCGCGCAAGGCATCTTCCCAGACCTTTGGAAGCGAGCACGTGTCACTCCTATTAAAAAGAGCGCGGCACCTAAAAGTCCTTCAGACTTTCGGCCCATCTCAATACTATGCTTTCTTTCAAAGGTCCTGGAGAAGATTGCTCATGATCAAATTCAAGAATATCTGAAGAGTAACAACCTACTTGATCCCCTCCAAACAGGCTTCAGAAAAAACCACTCGACCCAGACTGCACTACTAAAACTCACTGATGATATAAGAATCGGCATTGACAAGAAGTACGTCACGTTACTGTTACAATTCGACTTTAGTAAGGCGTTCGACACGATCTCTCCCGCTCGTCTTCTCGAAAAGCTAAGATTGATGGGATTTTCCAAAACCGCACTCATGTGGATAAACTCGTATATTTCTGATAGGAAGCAATGCGTCGTTAGCCAATCTAAGGGTTCTTCAATGTGGCTAAATACAAATTTAGGAGTACCACAGGGTTCAGTTCTGGGGCCCTTGTTGTTTTATCTATTCATAAACTACCTACGTGACGTCCTTGATCAGAGCTGAATCAAATATATTTTCTATGCTAACGATTTGCAAATTTACACGCTAGTTCTTCGAGAAAATCTGGAGGAGGGTTTGAGAGTGCTACAACGGGCCGACTGGGCAGTGTCGGATTGGGCAATTGGCGCGTCACTTAAACTTAATAAATCCAAGACCAAGGCTATCGCCTTCGGCAACAGGCGTTTTATCAGCGCCTTTTATTCTGACGCGGAGCCCAGGACGATTGACCTTGGAAGTGACGCATGCATCTCCTTCTCCGGTACTGTCACGAGTCTCGATGTGGTGCTCGACTGTAGACTCTCGTGGAGGCCACACATCGACTATGTGACCAAAAAATTCAATCGGGTATTGTTTGGTCTTTCTTTTTTCCGTAAATACACCACTGAATCCTTAAGAAAGAAATTAGTAACTGCCTTGCTGTTTCCACGTCTAGACTGTTGCTCAGTGGTGTCACTTGATGCATCTCAGGATGCATCTCAGGATTTAAGGAACAGACTACAACGACTGCAGAATTCATGTGTGAGATACGTGTTGGGTACAAGTTGGATGGATCATATTTCTCATAGAGCAGCTGTGGGCTGGCACCAGAAGAGACTATTTCACAGCTGTACAAATGTACAAGATCATGCGCATGCATACCCAGGACTACCTAGTTTGTTTCTTCACTAAGTATGTGCCCAGATCTGTAACTAGGAGTGAAATTAAAGAATTATCAGCGCCCTGGATGCGTACTGAGCGCGGAAGAAGATCTTTCCAAGCCCGAGGAGCGTATATTTGGAACTCTGTTTGCTGAGTTAAGAAATCGCTCTTTTCTCAGTGGGTTCAAACAAGCTTTGAGCAGGCATCTCTTTGATCTCGACTAATCCAACTCTCTCGCGAAATGGGCGATTGATGGTAAATGTTAATTTATTATTGCATCGTCCCATATTTACCTATTTATTATGAATGAATGTAAATTATTAGCGTGGATGAGCGAGTGAGTGAGTGTATTAAATGCTTTGTTGTATCTTTTATTTTATAGTTATATTTTTTATTTATTATATTTTATACAATGACTGAATAGTTTTATTTATACAAAGTTCTTAATTAGTTATTTTTAATAGCTGTAGTACCAAACTTATCTGTGAAATTGCTATAAGCTCGAAGACTTACTTTTACTTTTAGTATATTAGCTTTTATATTATATTTTTGACTTTGATATCACGCACGTGCAGTATTTGGGTATTACTTGTGAAAAAAAAGGCTAGTCAGAATTGCAAAATTAAATATGCATTTTAAAATTATATACATTTTTACACTTTGTAAATTCTTATTTGCTATCATAAATTCTATTCTATTCTATTAATGGCATCGACGCCGTAAAATTTTGCACCTTTTAGTCTACCCGCGCCGCGTGGAATGGCAATAAGAATAACCTGGACAAAAAAAGTTTCATCGATTTTTAAATCCTCGTTGCTCTGCGTCAAGCCCTCGATTAACTCCCATAGGTGTTCGTGCGAAAAATCCGAGGCCGGTCTTAAAGATAATCCGGCGGGACCGTGCGCGAGCGAATTATTTTTAAACGGTACTCCGATTAAATCCGTGCACGGATCAGCCAATGAAACAATGTAGGCAGAACGAACCTGTTACCCGGTGGCTCTACGCCGTACCCCTCTCCCCGCTGTACACCGCTCTCTCCGCCTTCGTCTCGCGCGTTCCTCCGTCTCTTCTCCCACCTTCGCTAGCGCTGCCGCTCTCGTCTCTCTCCCGGATTTCTTCGCTATCACCGCGCGTTGCATCGTCTTGCTTGATTACCTGTAGACGTTTTTTTATAGGATAAGAAAAGGTTACAATTAATACAAATTTTAGATATTTCTTTTTGTTAAAATTTCAAGCTTTTTATTCGATTAAATAATAGCGAGTATTACGGCTCTACCAACTTTCGCGCACGGGCTGAAGTAAATCGGTCATGCTCTCCTCCGTACGCAAAACCGAATCCGCGACCTCCGTCATATTATATATCCAATGTAATTCTTGCGCGCGCGCGCGCGGACAGTTTCTCACCCTCCTCATATACGATCATTCGTAGATGAGAGCTCTCCCGTATTTTCGTAACACCAAATGACTGAAATTGTAACAAAAAAATATTTATTTTTCCCCCACGAAAATGGTAATGATTAATAGAAAATTTACCTTCATTCACCCGGCGATCTACAATGCTTTGGTCATCAAAACTTTCGTATACTAGGCGAGATCCGTCCTCTACGCAATGACTTTCTCGCTCACGCGGGGTGGTTCGCCGTGAATAAAACGACGCGATGGCAGCAGCATCCGTCGCCTCACCCGACTCAACTGTTTCGCTTATTAATTGAAGAAGTGGTGTACGAGGCTCTCCTCGTTGTCCGAAGAAGAGTAATCCGACACATCGTCGGGACTATGGATTGCATCGTCCGTATGCTCTAGAGAAAGCCTCGGACTGCGCGGTGCAATCTCCGCGGGGGGTAATTCGGGCATGCGCTGGCCCTGCGAGGGCTCCGGGTTCGCCGCTACCTGATCAGCTACTGTATCGGCACCCGGCGCAGTAATTACCCCCGATTGGTGGATAGCCGCAACTGCTGGTTTCGCTCGAAAACCTTTTTATGAAAAAAATCGATAATACTTTATCAAGAAAGGTAAAAATTATTTGAGCTTTCTTTTACCTAGATCGCAGTCCGGACAAATATTTTCTTCTTTGTGTTACGTTACGCTCTATATTTTTCAAAATTTCATTTTCTCACGATATAATTCTTATCCGGAATAGAACAATCGGGTCGTTCTTTTCTCGCCTCGAAAGCTCTGTAGAAAAGGACAGAGTTTTCAAGGCCAGAAAAGTATCGCTTTACCCGCCGACGCACCGAAAATGCCGATCTTGCAAGGCGGCACGAACCGGCACCGTTTCACCTCTGCTTGTCGCCAAGGCGATAAGACTGCATTGGTGCAAGGGAGACAGAGGCCTTTTGCTTAGACTAAGCAAAATGCCTTTCCAGCCCCTTTTATGACTCGGGATCGTCACTCTTGCCTCTGCCGCGGGCGCCAGAGGCCGAGGCACGGCGGTGCCCCTCCCCTATTTTCTGTCTCTCTTTCGTACGTGGCGTCCGAATCCAACGAGCTGAGCGCGCAACAAAAATTAAATGGAAGAAACTTAAATTTTATTAAATTAATACTGCTCAGTTTTCCATCTGAACAATATTATGTTTTGATGCATTTAAATTAAAGAAATATAAAAGGTTAACATAATTACAAAAATTTTCAAATATGAATTAAATTCTTTTTCCTTTTTGTGAATTATTAAAGTCGAACATATATACATTTTTAACTTCAACAAAACTGATTAAAAAAGGAAGTAAATAAAAATCACACAGTTTTTCAAAAAGGTGTTAATATAATACAAGGTTATACGTTAGGTGATACTAGGACTCATGACCACCTTTGTATAAGTTGTTAAATGTCTCCTTTTCTTTTTATTGAAAACTATG